>OLKM01000480.1:285085-295085 GCA_900291075.1 Melanogrammus aeglefinus | reverse complement strand
TTACGATGATAACATGTGGGTTTACAAAATGACTTCATGATTAACATGTAGGATCATAACATGTAGGATAATAACATGTAGGTTATGATCATAACATGTAGGATCATTATATGTAGGATAATACCATGTAGGTTATGATTATAACATGTAGGATCATAACATGTAGGATCATAACATGTAGGATAATAACATGTAGGTTATGATTATAACATTTAGGATCATAACATGCAGGTTACGATGATAACATGTGGGTTTACAAAATGACTTCATGATCATATAGGATAATAACATGTAGGATCATAACATGTAGGATAATAACATGTAGGTTATGATTATAACATGTAGGATCATTATATGTAGGATAATACCATGTAGGTTATGATTATAACATGTAGGATCATAACATGTAGGATCATAACATGTAGGATAATAACATGTAGGTTATGATTATAACATGTAGGATCATAACATGCAGGTTACGATGATAACATGTGGGTTTACAAAATGACTTCATGATCATATAGGATAATAACATGTAGGATCATAACATGTAGGATCATAACATGAAGGTGAATATTATCAAATGTAGGAGCATAACATGCATGTTTACAATTAAAACATGTGGTATTACGGATTGGATTTTATGATTATAATTCATAGGATTATAACATTTAGGTTATGATTATGACAGATTATAACATGTGGGTAATGAAGTGTAGGTTATGATTATATAACATGTAGGATCATAACATGTATGTTATGATTATGACATGTAGGATTATAACATGTATGTTATGATTGTAACTTGTAGGATTATGACATTTAGGTTATGATTTTAGCATATGGGATTATAACATATAGGTTATGATTATAAGTAGGATCTTAACGTGTAGGTTATGTGTTATGCAGGATTTAATATCATTTTTTATGAGAAAAATGTAAGATTGACTATCATGTTTGATTATAATAATACATTAATGATTCTCCCAGAACACTAAAGAGCAGGCCCCTAAACACAGGAATACATCAGGGAACGGATTCTCTTATATTTATTGAGGATCTGCTCAGAGCTTTCTAGGATTAAACAAATGTTTCATCCCATAGACAAATACTTTACTCAAAGTATTGATTAAATGTTGTCATAATATATTAGTTGTTAATGATAATGAAGAAACAAATAGATCAAGCATGAAGTACAATTAATAAAGTACTTAGTTTTCATCTGTTGGATTTAGACTAGTTAATGAATGTCCAACCATATCGCTAACCCTGTTGAAATCAATATAATAATCAATACATAACATGTTCCGCATGCGGTCCTAATACCGAGGTATTCTGGGGGGGGGGGGGACTGGATCAACGTCTGCATTGCTGTGAAATATCCATATATCTGCAGTGTTCTGAAAGGTACTGCAGCAGTCAACGCAAAAGTGTGATGCAGCGAAAACAGTTCCTGCTTACATAATTAGACCACAGATATGTGGTGAAGTCTCGCTAACTGACACCTCCGGGACCTCTGCTGACATTATTATAGCACCATTCTTTTATTTTAGACACAATATTTTTGACCCTTTTTCCTGGTGCCCTTAGAAGCATTGACCATGAGCACAACGTAGTTCACTGCCGGAGTTAAACCGCAGTTATCTGGAGTTCAACGCAGAACCCCTCGTCAGGAGCACCAACCTCAGATGGCCTGTCGCAGTTTCATGATTCTAATGATGAACCGGTGATTCTAATGATTGACATGTGATTCTAATGATTAACATGTGATTCTAATGATTAACATGTTTTTCTAATGATTAACATGTGATTCTAATGATTAACATGTGATTCTAATGATTAACATGTGATTCTAATGATTAACATGTGATTCTAATGATTACATGTGATTCTAATGATTAACATGTGATTCTAATGATTAATATGTGATTCTAATGATTAACATGTGATTCTTATGATTAACATGTGATTCTAATGATTAAAATTGTGATTCTAATGATTAACATGTGATTCTAATGATCATGTGATTCTAATGATCAACATGTGATTCTAATGATTAACATGTGATTCTAATGATTAACATGTGATTCTAATGATTAACATGTGATTCTAATGATTAACATGTGATTCTAATGATTAACATGTGATTCTAATGATTAACATGTGATTCTAATGATTAACATGTGATTCTAATGATTAACATGTGATTCTAATGATTAACATGTGATTCTAATGATTAACATGTGATTCTATGAGGATCATTTCATTCTAATGATGTGCTTCTAATGATGATCAATTAATTTGCACTATCCTCAAATAGAAATATTGGAAAAATATTGAAATCAGATGATTCCAAAACTATATCTAACGAAGATGAAAGGTAAATAGAGAGTGGTAATTAGAAGTAAAGAGTGGTAAATAGAAGTAGATAGAGTTAAATTGGGGTACGTAGAGGTAAAGACAGTAAAATAGAGGAACAGAGAGGTAAATAGAAGTTAAGAGATGTAAATAGAGGTAAATAGAGTCAGAGGTAAAGAGTGGTAAATAGAGGTAAAGAGGGTTAAACATTGGTAGCATAAGTGTAGAAAGGAGAGGTAAATATAAGTAAAGAGATGTAAATTGAGGTCGAGAGATTTAAAGACATGGAACCGTAACATTAAAGTGTCCTTGCAGTTGTTTTTACAGCCTTCAGGAGTGCAGCAGAGGAGTGTGTGTGTGTGTGTGTGTGTGTGTGTGTTTATGAGAGAGTGTGTGTGGGTGTTTGTGTCTCTGTGTGTGTGTGTGTAAGTGTGTGTGCGTGTGTGTGTGTGTAGGTGTGTGTCTATGTGTGTGTGTGTGTGTGTGTCTCTATGTGTGTGTGCGTGTCTCTATGTGTTTTTGTGTGTGTATGTCTGTGCAGGATGCTGTCCTACTCGCTCTGCTTCCTAATGTCATTACCTCGCCATCACCACGGCAACCAGACGGCCTGCTGCCACCGCCATACTTTTCTTTAGGCAGTTATTAAATACAGGTTGTGTGTGTGTGTGTGTCTTTGTGTGTGCGGGTGTGTGTGTGAGTGTTGTGAGTGTCTTTGTGTGTGCGGGTGTGTGTGTGGTGTGTGTGAGTGTGTGTGTGAGTGTCTTTGTGTGTGCGGGTGTGTGCGGGTGTGTGTGTGTGTGTGTGTGTGTGTGTGTGTGTGTGTGTGTGTGTGTGTGTGTGTGTGTGTGTGTGTGTGTGTGTGTGTGTGTGTGTGTGTGTGTCAGGAGGGAGGGGGTCCACCAAGGCTGTCTACAAGCCAATCAGAACGCTGCAAAGCTTTTGCGCGAATTAATAATCGTAATCATAAAATCTCTCCCCATTCATTACTCCACACCCTATCTAGCATCTACTTCATTACACACACAGACACACACACACACACACACACACACACACACACACACACACACACACACACAAATGCGCACACGCGCAGTCACATACGCACACATGGGCACATGCAGGGTTTAATATATCTGAAAGGTTCAGACACATCCTCTGCCTCAGTAAGCCTTCTGTTCATCAATCACACCCACAATGACGTCAAACATCCAGCCTGCTAGCTCTACACATCCACCCTGCTAGCTCTACACATCAACCCTGCTAGCTCTACACATCCACCCTGCTAGCTCTACACATCCACCCTGCTAGCTCTAACATCCACCCCACTAGCATCCACCCTACTAGCTTTACAAATCCGCCTTCCTAGCTTAAAATATCCACCTGGATAGCATCTACCCTACTAGCTCACACATTCACCCTGATAGCATCGAGCCTACCTTATCTAACATTCACCCTGCTAGCTCTAGTGTTAGCCCTGCTAGCTCTAGTGTTAACCCTGCTAGCTCTAGTGTTAACCCTGCTAGCTCTTAGTGTTAGCCCTGCCTCTAGTGTTAGCCCTGTTAGCTCTAGTGTTAACCCTGCTAGCTCTTAGTGTTAGCCCTCCCTCTAGTGTTAGCCCTGTTAGCTCTAGTGTTAACACTGCTAGCTCTAGTGTTAACCCTGCTAGCTTTAGCGTTCCCTCTACTCAGTGACGAGTTGGGGCATAGCTATGGCTTAGTTGAACAGGGAGGTTGCATTGGTTTGGATTCAATATTTTTAATACAAAATATATTTATATATTATATTAAATATCATTATTTAGTTTGTATATTCAAGAAATGGTCAATTTGTGTTGGCCTAATTATAAAAATATATTTAACCGTCCTATTTGATAATAATTTACTTTAAATCTCAGCCAGTTTCCCCCCAAGGTTTCCTGTTTGTGAATTATGGAACAAACACAGGTCTAGTAGTTCAAGCAGTGAGAGCTCCCGTCATGCCGGCCAGTCCGACTCCCCAGAGCAACCTCTCTTAGCGTATCGTTTCCGGGCCCTGAATGATTGATGTCTGACCAGGTTCTCGGTTCCACCCGTTCAGATCATAACCAAGAAGACGTGGGCAGCTATATTTAGACAGTACGTTAAATATAGAACAACAGCGCATGGATAAGCCAGCGTGAACCGCGGGGAGGTTCAGTGTTCTCAGAGCGACGGCGTGGCTGCACCACAGAGCTCCAACGGCTGGCGAAACCGGGGTTCTGACCGTCAGACGCCAGCAGACCGGCTGTGGACGTAGACCCAGGTCTGGACATAGACCCGGGACCCCCCCCCCCCCCCCCCCATCATCTACCAGTCCCTCCCACCACCCTGGGCATTGAGTGGCCAGAGCAGGGCCCCAGTCCCCTGACGCCTGGGCAGAAACAGGGCTTACACTGAGATCCAAACCACAACCGGCATTGCATCTTGTGAATTGTAGTTTTGTGCTTTCTTTTTCCTGTTCTTAGACCCCCGTTCCCTCCCTCTTCTGGTGATGCTGTGCAGCTAAAACAGGTGGCCTTTTATTCTACTGTTATACAACATGTAAGTATTACTAAATCATGTGCTTTTATTCATGGTATTTAGTTCAGCTGTTTCCTACTTTGGATCCAAATACTTTATATAATCATTTAAATATATTTATATCCACAGTAACTTAATTTGAAATTAGTATTCTGAAATCAATAATGAGCTAGAGGCCTACTGTCAAGGCCTCAAACTCGACTAATATGGCTGCACGTTTAATTTAGTTAAGACAGTGCAAACGCAAAGACCATGTGGAAGGACATTTTGCATAATGATTTATTCACATAATATTATTTTTTCACATATATATATTTATATTATTGCTGCAATTCTGAAGCCTCTGAGATACCCCAGGAGCGGCCCTATGCTGTCCCATATCTCATATGTCATTATTAACGCATGCTGATTAGTACATTTCACAGGATGCAAAGAAATCAAAAGTCTTTAGTTTAAAGTTTACATGTCATAATCTATCCATTCTAGTGATGCTTCGGTAACATGCCTCTCAAAGTCCAAAGGGGGTGGGGGGGGGGGGGGGTCTCTACCTGGGGTAGGGGGGGCTAGCAGCCCGTCGACAACAGACCGTAGTTTACCGTAGAGCTGGCGGCCGCAGGTGTCCGGGGGGGTTCCCGGCGGCGTTCCCGTCGCGGTCCTCTATGTACAGTGTCTATCCCGGGGGGCGGTGAGCCGGGACCTCTCTGTCTCTTGGTCCAGCGGACCGAGGGATGCGGAATGTTCCGGTCCGGTCGGCCGTGACCGTCCGGCGGTTTCGTTGATGTAAAGGTCCAGGGGTTGGGGTGGGGGACGGGGACGGGCCGAGGGACGGGTGTTGACGGGGTGTTGGTGTGTATGGTGCGGTCGGTAACGCCTGTATGTGGTGGTCATGGCAGCAGCTCCGTACCCTGTGTGAGATATACAGAGCTGAGGCCATGGGGGTGTTGGCTGCGGTGGTGCGTTCGTCTTCTTTTAGGTATGTTTTTTTTTTTTTCTAATCGTTTCAGATACTCTTTAACGAGGTAATGGCGTAGAAAGATGTATGTTTCGCGGAAATCGTAGTTTTTAACCTAGCCTACGGATTTAGGAGCAAGAAATAGTTTTAAAAGAAAGGTAGCATTCTCTCTTAGCGGGGTTAGCTTTAGCATTGGGGGCCGTCTGAGCCCGCCAGACGGCCGCTCGCCGCTCACATGCGCATGCATGGACACGCAGAAGCTCTTGCATACGCAACACATACGCGGGGGTGGGGGGGGGGTAGGGGGGGGGGGGGGGGGGCGCTAAGCTCCACCCCCGCGATGCCAAAAGAGAAAAGACCGAAGGGGGACTTCAGAAAACTATCCTTAGTGTCTACACTTTTTCTACGTAATATCTCTTAAGGTATTTTATTTGTCCTATTTTATTTTTTTCGCGTTAGGTTAGAAGGCACCTAGTGTGACCTAGGCGGAGCCGAGCTCAGAGCTCAGCCCCCCCGCTGGGCGTGCCTCCACGCGGCTCCTCCCACTCCGCACCCTGGGGTCCTTCCCTAACTGAAGCTTAATCTAACGAGATGGAGAGAGCCTGCGGTGGGGAGGCCTTTAGAGAGTTTAGAGGTGGTGCCCAGTCCCTAAGGGACCCCAGACCCCAGTCGTACGCTCCAGCATGAGGAGGAGGCCCCCCCAAAGGGGGGCGCAGGAGCCCCCGGAGGTCAGACATAGGCCGACTCGCTAGACTGGGTCCTGCCGAGGTTGGGGGCCTGGGAGAGGTGGGAAACGTCTTTCTTACGCACCTCACAGATGGACTTCCTGCGTGCCTGCACCCCTCTGACGGCCGTTTTAATCTTCCGCCAGCCGAGGTGGTTGAGTTCTGCTAGGTTGAGCAGCACACAGATGCCGCTAACGGCGAACATGAAGACCAGAAAGACGGTCTTCTCTGTCGGCCGCGATACGTAGCACTCAACCTCCTTCACACAGGGGTAGCGGTCGCACTCAAACATCCCCGGCACATTGAAGCCATACAGGAAGTACTGGCCCGCGAGGAAGCCGATCTCGAGGACGTTGCGGAACACCACCTGGATGACGTAGAAGCGCGAGATGCCCTCCTGCCGCCGCACCTTGGCGCTCTTGCCGTGCGGCAGGCTGCGCGCCATGTTGGGGATCTCCTTGGTCTCCATGTCGTGGTCCTCCTTGCTGCTGTCGTTCTGCACCAGGATGCCGTTGATGTTGCGCAGCTTGCGGGCCGTGTGGTGGTCGTGGCGGCCGTGGCCCCCGTGTCCGCCGTGAGCCTGGTGGGCCACGGTGGCCCCGTCCATGTACGGGTGCAGGAAGGCGTAGCTGCGCTCGCGCTGCTTGGCCGACTGGTGCACCGAGTAGGTGATGAAGCACAGGCTGGGCGTGCACACCAGTATGATCTGGAACACCCAGTAGCGGATGTGGGAGATGGGGAAGGCCTTGTCGTAGCAGGCCTGGTTGCAGCCCGGCTGCATGGTGTTGCAGATGAAC
This sequence comes from Melanogrammus aeglefinus, assembly GCA_900291075.1. Classification (NCBI taxonomy): domain Eukaryota; kingdom Metazoa; phylum Chordata; class Actinopteri; order Gadiformes; family Gadidae; genus Melanogrammus; species Melanogrammus aeglefinus. The sequence goes on along the minus strand of OLKM01000480.1, from coordinate 287,713 downwards.
ATGATCTGCTCATCCTCGTACACCTTCTCACCGACGATTCCTACGATCAGGATCCGGAAGATAACCACTACTGGTCAGTAGGATCCTGGGAGAGAGAAGGCGCACATGTTTGGGGTGCGGATATGGGTAGGGGGAGAGGGATAGAGATAAAAGAGAGGGAGGTGGGAGGCGGGGAGAAGAAGGGGGGGAGATGGAGGCAGGAAGGGGGGTGGGGAGGATGGAGAAAATAGAGAGGGGGAGGCAAGGAGATGGGGGAGGAAGCGATGGCGAAAGAGAGAGAAAGGGGAGGAAATAGTAGGGAGAGAGTGGGTTAAGAGATGAGAGGGGGAGAAGAGAGATGGAGAGGAGAGAGAGAGAGGGGGGTGAGAGAAGAGATGAGGGGGGTGAGAGGAGAGGGGGAGGAGAGAGATGGAGAGAGAGAGAGGGGGTGGAGAGAGAAGGAGAGAAAGGGGGTGAGGAAGGGGGAGGGGGAGAGAAAAAGAGAGTGAGAGGGGTCAAGAGAGAAGATGAGAGAGAGAGAGAGGGGAGGAGTAAGAAGGGAGAGGGGAGAGAAAAAGAGAGTGAGAGGGGTCAAGAGAGAAGATGAGAGAGAGAGAGAGGGGAGAGTAATAAGGTAGAGGGATAGAGTGGAGAGAGAGGGGGGAGAGAAGGGGGAAGAGACAGCGGAATAAATAGAAAGAGAGATGGAAAGAGAGGAGATTGAGGGAGTTAGAAATAATACGAGAAAGGAGAGAGACAGAGGTGGGGAGTGAGAGATCGAGAGAGATCATAGGAGAGAGGAGAGATGGAAAGATATAGAGAGATCGAGAGGGAGGGAGAGAGAGAGAGGAGAGGTAGATAGATATAGAGATCGAGAGAGAAGGGAGAGATTGATATAAAGCGAACGAGAGAGGGAGAGAGAGATGAGAGATAGATATAGAGAGAGGGAGAGAGAGATGAGAGATAGACATAGAGAGAGAGAGAGATGAGAGATAGACAGAGAGAACGAGAGAGAAATGAGAGATAGATATATAGAGAGAGGGAGAGAGGGAGAGAGAGATGAGAGATAGATATAGAGAGAACGAGAGAGGGAGTTCGAGAGAGATCAAGAAAGAGATAGGGAAGGGGAGGGAAGTATGACAGTTAGTTATAATGGACTGGGTAGTTATTTAAGGAGTGATTGACAGCTGGATAGTATCGGCTTGTGTTGCGTTAGATGTGAATCCCAGCTGAACAAAGATCGACTGGAGTTCTGTTGTTACCCGCACGATGTTACGGAACTGCACCATGACACAGGGTGTGTGTGTGTCTCTGTGGAAGTGTGTGTGTGTGCGCATGTGTGTGTGTGTGTATCTATGCATGTGTGTATGTCTCTATGGATGTGTGTATTTGCTGATGTATGTGTGTGTATGTGCGTGGGTGCGTGTGCATCTGTGTTTGTGTTGTGTGTTTGTGGGAGAGAGCGAAACAGTGTGTGTGAGCGCGAAATAGTGTGTGTGCGAGGGAGAGTGTGTGTGTGTGTGTGTTTGTGTGTGTGAGAGAGAGAGAGAGAGAGAGAGAGAGAGAGAGAGAGAGAGAGAGAGAGAGAGAGAGAGAGAGAGAGAGAGAGAGAGAGAGAGAGAGAGAGAGAGAGAGAGAGAGAGAGAGAGAGAGAGAGAGAGAGAGAGAGAGAGAGGGATGGGATGGAGAGAGAGGAGGTGGAGAGAGGGGGGGAGTGTGACCTCAGCTCCTGGGGACTCAGCACTATAAAGGTTTCCTCGCGCTCCAGATAACACACATTCCATCTTTCTGTCCTGGCGTCGGTGGGTTTGAGTCCCGCATTGACTCCCTGGTCACATGCCTTTGTGTTCAGCACACTACAGACATATCAATAAATCAATATATCCATACATAGATCCCTATCAGAGGGGCAGGTGGTGGAACCGGTCGGGCGGGTTCCCTGTAAGCCCGGGGGAGCTGCCGGGATCTTCTCATGTGTCTGCAGTACACTTGGCCTGGTTTCTCCCTGTCTCCCCCTTCCTCCCCCCTTCCTCCCCGTTCTCCCCAAGACTGGGCTCTCCTGGGGGCCTACCAGGGCTCTGAATGTGGGTCGGAGGGCGGCCCTGGGACCAGAACCACCTCTCTATATATAGATCTATAAATATAGACCCATGCATATGTATTTCTATACATCTGTAGACCTATATCTATATAGACAGCTATAGATCAGTATAGGTATCTATATCTATAGATCTAGATCAAAATATTAGAGAGGTACCGGGAGGTCTGACGTTCTGAGCACGGCTGGGCCCCGGGACTCAAACCCATACTCTGGCAGTGTTAATGCCTTGCTCTACCACCGAACCAGTGGAGGTTGCTGTGCTGATAGTTAATGGAGCTGTTCTGTTCTGCCCCATGCAGCCTGCCAAGCATGGTTAGCTTGCAGGGCTGGGTTATTCTGCAAGGCAGGGTAAGCCTGCAGACCTGGGTTAGCCTTTAGCGCTGGGTTAGCCTATAGCGCTTGGTTAGCCTACAGAGCTGCTTTAGCCTTTAGCGCTGGGTTAGCCTTTAGCGCTGGGTTAGCCTGCAGAGCTGCTTTAGCCTTTAGCGCTGGGTTAGCCTTTAGTGCTTGGTTAGCCTACAGAGCTGGGTTAGCCTTTAGCGCTGGGT
>OLKM01000480.1:275085-280085 GCA_900291075.1 Melanogrammus aeglefinus | reverse complement strand
GACCTGTCTCTGTACTGTCTAACCTCTACCTGCTCCTTAATGACCTGTCTCTGTACTGTCTAACCCCTACCTGTTCATTAATGACCTGTGTCTGTACTGTCTAACCCCTAGCTTCTCCCTAAGGACCTGTCTCTGTACTGTCGAACCCCAACCTGCGGCCTAAAGACCTGACTCTGTACTGTCTAACCCCTACCTGCTCCTTGATGACCTGACTCTGTACTGTCTAACCCCTACCTGATCCTTAATGACATGTATCTAATTCACTGAGAGTAGCTAGTGATAAAAGCGTGCTTCATGACCAGCAGTGAGTAGGAGTCTGGTGTCTTGCTGTCTGTGTGACGGCTGGCGTATCAGGATCAAGTCTCCTCGGCTGGCCTGCTTTGCATAAAAAGCGTCTCCTAAAATACTTAATGTCACCAATATCTAATCTTTGAAGGCTGAAGGCAGGAAGGAGTCAGTCAGAGTTGTTGCGTCTCAACCAGTAACCCAGTTAGAGCCTGACAGGCACGGCCTCTAAGGAGATGATGTTGTGTTGGGAGGACTGAGTTCTGTGGCCTGATGCTGTTTGTCCTCGTTAGGAGATAAACTTCCCTCCAATGGAGTCCAGACCTTCTAACGGAGCGGGACCAAGCACAATACGGTCTGTCTCTCCTTGTGGATCTGTTCCCTGTCCTGCCTGATAAGGTTTAGAATAAGCCTGGCCTGGCTTTTACTTTGAAAATGCAACACGTTTCGAATGAGTTGTCCTTAGCTCTTCTGCTCTTTATTTAACAAATGTAGAGAATAAAGTTTTATTAATTATTAATACAACCAATATGCTGATCTCTTAAAAGTTCAAATGGATGGCATATGACATAATTATTAATATGTCGACTGTGATTGATCCGTCTCAGCCATATTTCACAAGCATATGTGTTAAAATAATAATAACAGAATCAATAAAGCATTGGTCCTAAGTGTCTAGAGCAATGAAAAGCTGTTAAATGTAACTTAGGCTACACATGAATAAGTAATTCTAGATCATAGCGTTTCACTGGAAACAATAGTCAGTGTGGGCTGATTTAATATTTAATGTATGACCGGGGAACGATACAGTCAATACATTATTAACAAAGTCAATGTTTTTGAAAACGCCTCAAAATACTGTGTTCAAATCACAGTCAAGTAAATATTCAGTTGATTTAATAAAATGGGAGTAGGAGCAATACAAATAAAATATGTTTGTTGTCATGACGGTAGGTGATATAACTGGTCTCACCAATCACTTGAGATTAATATCTTAAGATCCATTTTTTATTTTACGGCTCTGTGCCATTCTTCTGTAACATAGTAGGACTGCTGGTTCAGAAGTTATGGTACAACACCGTAAAGACTGCTGGGTCCCATGTAACTAATTAACAAATTGGTATTTAAACACTCATTCTCAGAAGTTGAATCCTTCCTGAGTTGTACATGACTGTGTTCATCACTCTTTCTCATCACTCTTTCTGTCACTCTTTATCACTCTTTCTATCACTCTTTCTGTCACTCTCTTTATCACTCTTTCTACCACTGTTTCTGTCACTCTCTCTTTATAACTCTTTCTACCACTCTTTCTGTCACTCTCTCTTCATCACTCTTTCTACCACTCTTTCTGTCACTCTCTCTTTATCACTCTTTCTACCACTCTTTCTGTCCCTCTCTCTTTATCACTCTTTCTACCACTCTTTCTGTCACTCTCTCTTTATCACTCTTTCTGTCACTCTCTCTTTATCACTCTTTCTGTCACCTCTCTCTTTATAACTCTTTCTACCACTCTTTCTGTCACTCTCTCTTTATCACTCTTCCTATCCTGGGAGAGGAGGATGACATCATCCTCATCGACGGGGGAATGACATCACCGCAGGGGGACGGTGATGTCATCCACACCCGGACCTGCAGCGTGGCTACCAGCTCCCCCTGACGACTGCCTTGCTCCTGGGTTACTGGCAGGACCCCCACCGTGAGACCCGCGAGCCAGGACCCCAGGTACAGGCCTCGGGTACCCTCTCGCTCGTCAGGGTTAACGTGTGAAACCAATTATAGCCTGGTCACACGACAAGGTCACACGACCTCTGGTCTAATGTACGGAGCATCGCTGGTTATTGTCTTAGCGTGTCTGTTTATTCTTATCATCTATTGACTCAGCTGAGGTTATGGGATGCTGTCTAAACTGCGATGTAGTAAGACCTTGAGTGACCTGAGAGATGCCTCACATTTTCAATGCTCTATTGTTAAATGTAGGTTGATTCCTAACACCGTTATTATGAATCATAGTGTTGGTATATGTTCTAGCAGCTTAAATATAACAACAGTACGATTCCCGTTTGATGTGTGATATAATCGATGGCCTGGATAACATGTGATTGACGGCATTGCCTCCCTAACCTCCAGGACACAAAGGGCTACGTCCTCTCCCGTGAGCCCCACATTCATCAGTCCTTCCCCTCCATCAGCAGCAGTAGTGCCTGGGATGTCCTATCAGAGTCCATGGACGTATGTTATATTACAGACCAGGCTATAGGTGACAGGTTAAAGTCCGAGTTGTCATGTCTCGTGTCTATCCCGACTGTCCAATCCCACGGAAGACGGACTGTTCCGAGGCGGGACCTTGTCCCGTACGTACGGACGGTGTCTCGGGGATCAGTGCAACACCACCACCTCCGCCACGTCCTTCAGCCTGGGCACAAATCAAACGTCCCCCACTCTGCACCACCTCCCTGTCACTCACAGCCCAGGGGGGCGGGCTCTCTGGGATTTAGAGCAATCTGAGGGAAGGAGGGGGGGGGGGGGGGCTCGTATAGGGGGCGTTTGGAGTGTGAGCAAAGCTCCTCACCTTGAGGTAAGTGAGGACGCATAGAGGAGTCTCACGGCGCAACACAGCAAGATGAACGCCATCAGGCCTTATTGGGGAAGAAGGAGGCTGCCAACCAATAGGGAGGGACGGTCTGTCATGTGTCTCAGATGAATGCCATCCTGTCTTGTTGGGGAAGAAGGAGGCTGCCAACCAATAGGGAGGGACGGTCTGTCATGTGTCTCAGTGATGGTTTCCTCTCTGGGTGCACTATACAGACACACACATAGAGAGCAATCGACTAATATACACGCACACGCAGACACATGGAAGTGAGCGCACACACATACAACACACACACACACACAGGCAGACACTTTGGAGCACACACACACTTACACACACTCGCAACACAGACACACCACACACACACACATGCACACACGCACCACACACACACACACACGCACACGCACACAAACACGCTCACCCGCAAAAACATAAAAGCACACACACACAAGCACACTGACACACTGACACACGCACACACAGACACACATAAGCACACACACATTTACACATACAATCTCACACACAACACACACATAAACGCACACCTGCAGTCAACGCATCAACATAAACACACACACCTGCACACATAAACGCACACAAAGACACGCCGCGGCCCCATGTAGCGTAAAGGATTGGACACCCTTTAAAACAAGCAGTTTAACAAGCAGAGCGCTGATCATCCTCGTCTGGGCCGGGGAGTCTGCGGCGGGGCGTACAGCTAGCTGCCTAGCTATCAGTTACAGCCTTCTGTCCCCAGGGGCCTCTGCTGCACCGCGTAGCACCAACAGCCTGACGCTAGCCACAACACACCGGGATCACTTACAGCACTCTGACCGCACTCTCACACACACACACACACACACACACACACACACACACACACACACACACACACACACACACACACACACACACACACACACACACACACACACACACATAGCACACACACACACACACACACACACACACACACCACACACACACACACACACACACACACACACACACACACACACACACACACACACACACACACACATACACACACACACACACACACACACACACACACACACACACACACACACACACACACACACACACACACACACACACACACACACACACACACACACACACACACACACACACACACACACACACACACACACACACACACACACACACACACAAACACACACACACACACTGTTACAAATACACACACTAGTACAGATACACATACACACACACACACACACACACAGATACACACGCTGTTACAAATACACACACTAGTACAGATACACATGCACACACACACACACACTGATACAGATACACTCACACAACCCCCCCCAACACATACACACACACATCCTAACTCATAGAGGACCGGCATGTAACAAACTGATAGACAAAACACACACTTAAACCACAACACACACACACACACACACACACCAACACAACACACAAACAACACACACACACACAGACCCACACAGAATTCACACATATACGCGCACACACACAACAGATGGGTGTCCACACATAACACACACAACAACACTACTAGATACAAACTCAATCCGATACACACAAACACCCCCCCCACACACACACACACACAAATTGATACGTACACGTGCTTGCAGGGATGTAAGGAGTGCACAGGGCTGTCATCGACCTACATAGTAGTACTACAGGAGCACCTCTCGTCCCCACTGCCTCCAGTGTCAGCTCCACCAGCACAGGGGCTAGGCTGGACACGGCCCGCTACACTGCAGCCTGGAGCCCACCAGCAAGGGGTCAGCACCACAGGGGGGTCCCAGAGCTCACCGCCGTTACAGAACAACACACGGAGGGTCTCAGCGATAACCGTCATTACAGAACAACACGCGGAGGGTCTCAACACACACCGTCGTTACAGAACAACACACGGAGGGTCTCAGCGATAACCGTCGTTACAGAGCAACACACGGAGGGTCTCAGCGATAACCGTCGTTACAGAACAACACACGGAGGGTCTCGGCGATAACCGTCGTTACAGAACAACACACGGAGGGTCTCGGCGATAACCGTCGTTACAGAACAACACACGGACGACCCC
>OLKM01000480.1:186146-259824 GCA_900291075.1 Melanogrammus aeglefinus | reverse complement strand
GTGTGTGTGTAGCCTGCTTCCATTGTGCATGTGGTCCTTGATGTGCTTCTTCGTGTGTGTGTTTGGGGGAGATTGATTATCAAACTCGCAACCTGCTACAAACCAATTTGACAATTTCAGAGCAGTGAGAGTTGGAAACTAATAACCCCCTTGCCCACCCTCAACTGATCGATTGATTAATTGATCGAGTGATTGATTGCTTCATGTGTTGCTGCAGTGAAATCAGCATGAAATCACATCCAGGTTAAAGGTCACCCTCTGCTTGTGTTGTGATTGGCTTACACCTGATCTATACTTCCCCTGTAGCATGTCCAGAGCTGTGCTCTAGTGTAGACATCTGTGTGCTTATATCTACATGCCAAGGGCTCTACGGTATGGACTAAAATGTATATCACGGTATGATTTGAGGCATAGCCTAACGATGTTATATCACGGTTTGTTAATTTTATCTTCTAATTTCGGTATAAATGCTTCTGAAGTGGAAAAATACTGGTTAGGCAGCAAAACTGCTTACTTCCATCTATGAAGAACACTAATGTTTGATGATATGGATTTCTTTCTCCACTTGCTCGCGGACCTTGCCGTATAGTTTTGGCAATCTCAATTTGTCTGAAGCGTGTGCGGGCAGGTAACGTGTACCTGAGATCGAGTGTTTGGTCCATCTCTTTAAAGCCCTTTCTGTCGACATTTTGAAAGGGAGCCATGTCCTTACACAGGTAATCAATGACGGCGTTTGTTGTTTCGTTCCACCGCTGGCTTTTTTTTGTCGTAAGGCGAAAGCGATGTCTGAGATGCAGAGACAGCTTCACGCTACCAGCGTCTGTCTCGTACGGTGCGGAATGAGAGCTCATGAAGGGACTATTGCCCAAGCACACAGGCACGCAGAAAGCCCACCTGTGAGATGTGTGATGGCTGTCAAAATCTGTCCCTTGGAAAAGTAACGTTGCGCCGGATCGAAAAAGGAACTACGTTTCGTTACCATATTTTCAGTAGTTGTGCGTAACTTTACTTTTTACATGAAAAATTTGTTACATTACTTTATTAACTTGTTACCTACCTTGTAACGCGTCAGACACAACAATGTCTACCGGTCACACCGGTTTCATGGTAACGTCAAAATCCATACCGTAGCGCAAATTCACACGGGTGTACTTTCTATACCGTTTCTACCGTGCACCCTTACTACATGCTAAAACATACTGCGGACGTGCTGCTGGGGAAGTATACACCAGCCCTAAGGTAACCTGGTTTAAATCATCCTCCATCAATCATCCGACCACACTGCCTTCTGTGACGTGAGGTCGCGCGACCTCGCACCTCCGGCACGAGGTCACTGGGATGCGGGTTCAAGGCTGCCTCGACTCATTAGCAACACTGCCAGTAGAGCTCTGCTGGGGTTTGGAGACGTAAAGCTGTGATTGAGTCTAATGTGCCGTGTGTGATATGCTTCCTGCTCCCCCCTTCCCCGCCCCCCTCAGCTGTTCAGACGCGTGGCAGCCGCACTGCCCGGGATGGACGCCACTCAGGACAAGAGCAGAGAAGACAGTATCCTTCTGACCACACTGCCCCCTGGTGGCCGGATACAGGCGCTTTACCTTTTAGTTTTATGTCTGGAAAGTAGCAGCAAGAAGTCAATGTTTTCAAATCGAATGTGTTTAACTCTTTTAAACAGAATTTCCCCACACTTGAATTCCCAGGGGATGAACTTGCTTGTTCGACCCTATGGGCCGTAGACACTACGTTATTCTATACTTTAGACCTTATTATTGTCCATCAAGTGTGCGAAGGGGAACTGCTTGTATCCATTTTATGTTCGTCCACCGCCCGGCTGTCAAATCAACAAAGACGTGACATCGTCCTTCTTTTATTTAAATCACTACCCGGTTATTTTCATCAGACGCTTCAATCCAAAGACACTTCAAGGGAATTCTGATGCATCTTATAAAGGGGCAGGTAAAGGTTAGGGGTCTTCTCTCTCTAGGACGCAGTGGCGGTTCTACGTCAAGTTACCCCCCGGGCATAACTCGACTTCAGCGGGGGTGTCATTCCGTCTGTGCACGGCACTTTCTCATCACGAGCCAGGTTGCGCCTGCAGCAGCAGAAGGGGGGCGGCCAAAACACCATTATTCCTCACGACAATGTTAATGTACTTTCATTTGAAAACCGCTATGCAGCGCGGGTTTGTTGTTTTTCTGCTCGTGGCGCCCCCCATGTGATTGGCGCCCCGCGCACCCAAAATATGGCGCCCCGGGCGGCTGCCTGGTTCGCCCGTACCTAAAACCGCCACTGCTAGGACGACGCCTACAGGTCAGACTTACAGCAGACGATTTGATGAGATTTAGAGATAGGGGTGTGGCTCCAGACCAGAGGGTTGTGGGTTCGAAACCCTGTCTCAAAGCAGACATTGTGTCGGTTTGTGTACCGTTTTCCTCAACCCCCCGCCCCTCCTCAGTGATTGACATCAAGCTGGAGAAGCCACCCGACCAGCCAGTCAGCTAGGGAAGGCTGTGCTTGCTAAGCCCCGCCCCCGGGTCCTTCAACACTGCTCTGATGTCTTCTTAAAGCCTGTCTTTATCTCTCTCTCCTGCTCTTCACCCCCCCCCCCCCCTCCAGACCCACCCAGACTCACCCATGACACTACTCCTGATGTTCCCCTACGAGATCACACCTTTCCATGTTGTTAAATGTTAGCCACACCCACTTTGGATTGACCTATGGATGGTCACCTGGATGGCTTTATGCAATGCTTCGGAAATGAGTGTTTACAATATGTGAGCCCCACCCCCTTTATATTGACCGCGTTAAGACGGGGCTAGAGGCGGAGAAGGTGCGACGCGTCGTTTGAGTGACACTGAGCTCGGAGCTTCCTGTAGGCTCGCTTAACAAGAGATCGAACGTCGACATCACAAGTAAAAACGGTTAGACAGTACAAAGTCACTCGATTTTGGTGTGTGCTTATGTTAAGCTAAAGTAAAGAAATCACAGTACATATACACAAAACGCTGTGACCTTGTTTGTGCCGACAACTCATTACTGCAAACAATATTTGTTTCCATACTTATTTTGTAGCGTGTAAGACGAAATAGAAGGTGATGGAAGATGGCTGTCCGTCCAGTGCTCAGACGTAGGTTAGGGTGGGGGTGATATGGTATGAGATGGCAGCTCCTCTTTGCTGCGCCCTAATGACTCACCCAGTCACACCCAACCACTGCTGCAACACACTCACACACTCAAACACACAACTTCCCCCCCAAACACAGAGCTACACCCCCCCCTTTCACATACACACACACACACACACACAACAACACAACAAACAAGAGGCAATATAAGGTTAACTCCTCATAGATAGGTTTAAAGTAAAACTGCACCTTGGCTGCCATTTTCTACATATATTTTCTCTTATCAAAACTATCCCTTTTTTTCTAAAGACGAGGGTAAAGTTGTATGACTAGGGTGTAAAGGAAGATGTTTCACAATAGGAGTCCTGATGAGAGCCGAAGCCAAGGTAAAGATGGAGATCATGTTTGAGTAGAGTACTCTAGTTCGGTCCTGTTTGCTATAGAGCTGTATGAACACATCGAAAAACGTTTGTTTTGTTTGGCTTTGTTTTGAATATATTTTTGTTAGAGATTATACTACACATTGTATTTAATCCATAATGACTTGTAATATTTATTTCTACTGGTTTCCTTTTTCTTTTCTTTTTTTTATGGCTGTTAATATTTTTCTCGGTGGATCCTAAAGGATTTACTAAATTCTGCAATTCTGCTCTACTCTGCCGCCACTGGCCGGCGGTGGAACTGCTCCATGTGCCGCCTCTGCGTCGCCTCCATCAAGGCTGGAAATGCACACACTGCGATGTGTAGTAAATAATTTCGGTAGCTTCTTTGATTCATTTAGTCCTTTAATGTTTCTTTCTGTAATGGTTTTAAATTGAAATAAAAACCGATAAGCACATTTGTCATTGCTGCTGAACGAATCCTGTCTCTGAGTAACGACTTGATAACATTTGAGACAAGTGTAATTATTGGTTTTAACATGTTTAAAACTATATAACTAAAGTCATGTCTCACTTGTACCAGTATAACAAACCTCCATGAACCAACCAGACCATCATATAACCATAACCCCAACAAAGTTAAAGGTAAACATCGATCCATGAACGTCTTTCCGCGGTCCTGCCGCGTCGGTGAGGGAGGGTGGGTGTTACCATGACAACCGCTCACCAAGAGTCCTTGGCAACCGAGCTGAGAGCCGTCGCTCCGATCATCCGGGTGTTACCATGACAACCGCTCACGAAGAGTCCTTGGCAACCGAGCAGAGAGCCGTTCGCTCCGCTCACCTGAACCGTCGGCGGTCCAAGTGAGAGTTAACGTTGTTTAAACTTTGTTGGAGGATTGTGTCATAGATGGTAGTTTGTGTTTTAAACGCCTGGTCAGAATGGGTATCGATTACTACGCCATATTGGAAATCAACAGAAACGCAACAGACGCGGATATCAAGAAGTCGTAAGTGGTATATTGGTTTTCGTTGTATTCATCCATCTGATGTCCCTGTGTTCGTCGTAGACAGTATTGATCTGGTCGTATTGTATTGATTTGGCATGCGTCTCGTTGATTTATTCAGGTATCGGCGTCTGGCTCTGAAGAACCATCCGAGCCGCCGACCGGACTGCTTCGATGTCTTCCGGGACCTGGCGGAGGCTTACGACGTGCTGAGCGACCGTACGGACTTTACACATCCGTTACGTACTTCCGGTGCTATTATAGGCCTGCACATTAATGTCCAATAATCATATTACAATGTATTTATTTTTCAATGTTGCATTTGATTATATTCTGCTGCCTTGGCCTGAATATAAAAATAAACTTCAAATCAAATGTTAGATGTGATGTAAAGCATTACATCACATGGACACATTTAATGCTTATTTCATTCTTTGGCATTGAATCAAACACTTGGAATATTAAACTCTGTCTCCTCTTTTATTAGACTATGCGCTTGTCTTTTCAAAGGACATTTGTAACTCTGCTATCATTGGTATCAGTTTCCCTCCTCATAGTACACTTTGTTCTGCCTGTGATTTGTGTTTCTCCCCCAGTGAGGAAGAAAGCGACGTACGACAAGTTCGGGGAGGAGGGTCTAAAAGGGGGCGTTCCGCAGGAGTTCGCGGGGAACGGGGCGTGGTCCGCTCCGTACGTCTTCCACAACAACCCCAGCAAAACCTTCCGGCTCTTCTTCGGTGGCGACAACCCGTTCGCTGGTAGGAGACACACTCAGGCAACAAGCACCATACCCACAGTATGTGGTTGTCTTGTTGTCTTGTGAAGTACTTTCTAATGCCCATACGGCAGCAATGGTATCTAGTAGCAATATTATCAATAACTACAGCCCAAATGAAGCGTTGTCCCCTTGTCTCCATGTCCCCTTGTCGCCTTGTCCCCTTGTCCCCTTGTCTCCCTGAACTCTGTGTGGCGGGGGCCAGACTTCTCCGTGGGGGCCGAGGACGGGTCCGGGGGGGTCCCCAGCCGAGAGAGGAGGAGTCAGGACGGCCCGATAGAACGCGACCTCAGCCTGACCTTGGACGACCTCTACCACGGCTGCACCAAGAAGATCAAGATCTCCCGAAGGGTGACCGCCGCGCGCACACGCTCCCACCGTCGCCCCCGGAGACCCATTGACTCCCCGTTAATGCGTTCATCTCATCCATCGAGTGTCGTAGACTGCGGTGTCGGCTTTATTTCTGTTTTGCTGAGTCATGCGAGGTACGGGCAGGTTCCTCTGCATGGCGACCTCCACCAGGCCTCGTTCCAACATAGAACCCAGCTGTGATACAGCACCCCCCCGTCCTTCTGCTCACACACTGGGGCACCACAGAGCTCATTCAGCGCCCTCTGATCGTCTCAGATGCACAAGTTATAAGATACAAGATGAGTTATTAGAAGGTATAGGACTCCTCTTGTATCTAGAACAGGGGTCTTAAACTCGCGGCACGGGGGCCAATTGAGGCCCATGGGATGAAATATTGTGGCCCCCTACTTGACATCAAATTTCAGTGTTGTCAAACCCACATTTTTGCTGAGTCGTTTTGCCACCGCTTTTTTATCAACTCTGTGATAGGGCGACCAAGATGGTCTCCGGTTTGCGCCCATTCCAATGTAATAAGTGTGAGTTACCGTGCCTCTGAGTCCCGACAAAAGCCCAAAAAAACGCTAAATGTTCCCGGTTTCCACCAACCCGCTATGAAAACGTCCCCTGTTGTCAGCGATTACAATCGCCAACGTGATCTCTTATTATAGCCCCGATCATTAACTTAGAATTGGGTCAGTTGTGCTCCTTTCTTTTGTGGAATACTTGATGTGGCCCAGCCTGACCCAGACTCTACCTCCAGGGGCCCCCAGGTAAGTTGCGTTTGAGACCCCTGATCTAGAATGTGGGGTTCAGGTCTATATCAGATTGTGATTTGGGTCCAGGATCCGTACACTGAACACACACTCTGGTGGGTGGCACTAGCGTTGGCTGCTCCATACCCGTCGTGTTCCGTTCTGAAGCGACCGTCTGAAGACTAAACGCTCCTCGTTCCGGTTCCAGGTGATGAACGAGGACGGCTACACCTCCAGCATCAAGGAGAAGATCCTCAGCATCACTGTGAAGCCCGGCTGGAACGAGGGAACCCGGGTCACCTTCCCCGAGGAAGGAGACCAGGTGAGACCTGATATAAGAGGACCAGGTGAGTCCTGATATAAGAGGACCAGGTGAGTCCTGATATAAGGAGACCAGGTGAGTCCTGATATAAGAGGACCAGGTGAGTCCTGATATAAGGAGACCAGGTGAGTCCTGATATAAGAGGACCAGGTGAGTCCTGATATAAGAGGACCAGGTGAGTCCTGATATAAGAGGACCAGGTGAGTCCTGATATAAGGAGACCAGGTGAGACCTGATATAAGAGGACCAGGTGAGTCCTGATATAAGAGGACCAGGTGAGTCCTGATATAAGAGGACCAGGTGAGTCCTGATATAAGAGGACCAGGTGAGTCCTGATATAAGAGGAACCAGGTGAGTCCTGATATAAAGAGGACCAGGTGAGTCCTGATTATAAGGAGACCAGGTGAGACTTTATATTAAGAGGACCAGCAGTTGAGTCCTGATATAAGGAAGACCAGGTGAGTCCTGAATATAAGAGGAACCAGGTGAGTCCTGATATAAGAGGACCAGGTGAGTCCTGAATATAAGGAGACCAGGTGAGTCCTGATATAAGAGGACCAGGTGAGTCCTGATATAAGAGGACCAGGTGAGTCCTGATATAAGAGGACCAGGTGAGTCCTGATATAAGAGGACCAGGTGAGTCCTGATATAAGAGGACCAGGTGAGACCTGATATAAGAGGACCAGGTGAGACCTGATATAAGAGGACCAGGTGAGTCCTGATATAAGGAAACCAGTTGAGCTCTGCTTCATAGGGAGGACAGGTGAGATGTCTGCTAGAGATATAAGAAGACTAGGTGAGGTGTCTGCTTGAATTTGGTGCAAAGCAATACTGATAAACATAGTAAAGGAACATGAATATGAAATATCAAGAAAGAAAGTAAACGGCAAGTACTGTAGGTCAAGTATCAAATATGAACATTTACCATAAGAACCTAATATTAGAACTGTACACTTTGTGCCGGAGTGTGAAAAACATGGAGCGTGGAATGTGCAGATGTTCACAGCATGAAGTATGAAACACGTTTATGCAACGTGTACAGGGGCCATGGGCAAGAGTATAGAATAAAGTAGTTGCAATTATAGTATGCAAATCATGGTGTTGATGCAAATCAGGACTGTTTGAATGTCTCCCCCCCTGCAGGGACCCAACAGTGTTCCTGCGGACATCGTGTTCATAGTGCGACAGAAGCCCCATCCCTGGTTTACAAGACAGCGTGACAACCTGGTCTACAAGGCCTCTATCTCTCTAGAGATGGTGAGTTACACCTGGTTTACAAGGCCTCTATCTCTCTAGGGGGTGAGTTACACCTGGTTCACGAGGTCCTCCTCACTCTCCAGGGGTGAGTTACACCTGGTTCACGAGGTCCCCTCAGTCGATGGTTCTTCAGGCCTCCAGCTGCTGCAGCTCTGACACGGTGCTGGTGTTTCCTTCCTCCAGGCCCTGACAGGGTTCTCAGTCGACGTGGAGACACTAGATGGCAGACTCGTCAACATTCCCGTCAACGACATTGTGCAGTGAGTAAAAGCAGACTCTGGCTTCATCTCACAGCAGCCCTCCCCTCCCAGCCAGCAGCCTGTGGAGCTTGACTGAGTGTCTGTGTTGCAGCCCCGGGTACAGCAAGCTGGTCCCGGCCGAGGGGATGCCCCTCTCCCAGTACCCGGGCCTCCGAGGGGACCTCCATCCTCACCTTCGACACCCAGTTCCCCTCGAAGCTCTCCCCGGAGAGCAAGCGACTGATCAAACACGCCCTGTCCCTCTGAGAACCGTACCACCAACAACAACACAAATAGTACTGAACAATGTGACCAGTACGAACACTACGGACATCGCTAACATTCCGAACATTACGGACAGTAATACCACCAAAAGGAACATGACAAACAACGCCAACACGATGAACAATGTGGAGACAATGCTCACGAACAATACCAACATTGCAAACGATGCAAACTACATGAGGGATGCAAACGACAGCGATGATACTCATTGATAAAGAATGATAAACATTAACATTTCCATCTCTGTAAAGTTACATCTGTGTTACAACAAGTTTTTTGATAAACGTTTATTTCCTCATTCAGTGTATGTGTCTCTCTTCAGCTCAAGTGTGTTAAAATAACCAAGTCAAAATATTGACTACAGAATTCATCACATGTTAAATGAATGTTTGCACAAGTAAGCCTGCACCTTCATTTATCGTGGTTTGAATCTCATCTCCCTGACCATGATGGGCCTTTCCCCACCAGGCTGCCGTCTACAGAGGAGCAGAGCTGGGGGTTGACCCGTTGAGACCTCCAGATATAATGCAGTCCGGTGGAACTATAATTGTCCCCGTTCTAATCCTAGCGTAACACGCTGTACCATAATCCGTTGTGCTGAGTCATCGTGGGAGGCTCACACGGCACCCCCCCCTCGCTCAAATCAAATCCATGTGAACAGAATTTCTACATCTTCAACAACATCTGACCCACATGTGTTCCTCTTTCAGTTTTACTCTTACATTTTGTGCTGCTTACATAAGCCGACTGTCTGTCTGTCTGTCTGTCTGTCTGTCTGTCTGTCTGTCTGTCTGTCTGTCTGTCTGTCTGTCTGTCTGTCTGTCTGTCTGTCTGTCTGTCTGTCTGTCTGTCTGTCTGTCTGTCTGTCTGCCAGTCCGTTGGTGTGCATTTCTGCCTGTCTGCCTGCCTTTCGGTTGCTCTGTCCGGCAGTTTTCCTTCTAGTCATCATTTAAGGAAGTGCTTTGACTTCAGAATCTCAAAGGTTCTGAAGGTAATGTATTAGTCCCTGGATTGTATATAGACAATCAACCCTAACCTTAAAAGATAAATAAAGACATAACTAAAGATATAAGATATATAACTATTGATATGGGACTGTAGCTTTAGATATAACTATTGAGACGATATCAGTCACTATCGATGTAAATACTGATGGATATGAGACTAACTATCGATGTAAATACTGATGGATATGAGACTACCTATAGATGTAAATACTGATGGATATGAGACTACCTATAGATGTAAATACTGATGGATATGAGACTACCTATAGATGTAAATACTGATGGATATGAGACTACCTATAGATGTAAATACTGATGGATATTGTATTAGCTGCTGCAGTATCCCTTCTCAATGACGATCAATCAAATATTGCATGAAATATGTTGAAAAGGAAACATAATTGGAAGTATTTATTAATCCACACTTTGACCTATATACATATTCTTTAGGTAGGACATTATTCATATATAATCTTTGCACATCGACTTATTGACCAGCAGCAAGTATCGTTTCATAGAAAAGTTTCAACTCCAGTTTGAACATGGATTTTAGAATGTAAAAACACCTGTTTGTATAAACACCTGGAAACATTAACTCAGTTCAACAGTCCATAATACAGTGGTTACAATACAATCCTTCAAATAATACTTAATACTTTAAAAGGGACACACACAAAAAAAGGCCTCTTCAAGCTGTAAGATCAGTCCCAGCCCCATCCCTCCCCGTCTTCAGCCCTCAACAGGTGTAAGACCAGTCCGGTCCTAGCAAGGTTCCCATGAGGTAATCAATACAAAACGCACTGACATACAACTGGTAATAAACACAGACCATCTCGATTACGCTTGTCGGATAACCTCTATATATAAAAACGACATATCCTGTACTATCCATCTGGAGGACCTTGCCCGCGATCGGGCCCCTCCTTCCAGATGTTCCTCTGGTACCCTCAGGTCCTGAGTCCTTCAGTCTATGAGTCTCTGAGACTCTCGAGGCGCTGAGTCTCTCAGTCTCTGAGGCTCTGAGTCATTGAGGCTCTGGTCTCCGTCCCCGGGGGGGGGGGGGGTTGCCCTGGGGTCTGCGGTGGAGGTCGTACCTCCCCCTCCACCAGCCTGTGGTCTGGGTCTCCGCCCTCATCGGGGGAAAGTTTGGGTGAAGGACCAGGGAGGTCATGATGGCGCCTCCCAGGACTGCTGTGCCCGGGACAGGCCTCGCTTGATCTGCTCGTAGGACACAAACATCACCACGTTCCAGGATCCCATCCGCAGGAAGGACGGCACGAAGCTGGACAACAACATTACAGAGCAACAGGAAGTTGAGTTGACTTTCGTCAAGAGCTAGCAGGTTTCACATCCTGGTTAAATCTCGTGATGGGGAGAGAACGTAGAAAAGAGGATGTCGACATTAAGTAATTATTTTCTCTTTCAATGTAATGATAAGGTCTGTGGACCCTCCTTCCTGTGAGTAGAAGGGCCCTTATAAACCAGAGAGGGTCCCTACATCCTGTCAGTAGGAGGGCCCCCCCCTCTTGGGCCCCTGGGTGGCGGACCTACCCCTTATAAAAGGCGGAGAACCCCTCCTTCCGGAGCATGGTGAGCGCGCAGCGCATGGCGCCGTCGTAGCGGCCCGGCTCCGAGTTCATGAAGCGCGTCTTCACCACGTCCACCGGGGACGCCACCACCGTGGTGCAGAAGCCCGCCGCGAAGGCCGCCGAGAAGTGGCACGGCAGGTTGTCTGTGTGGGGGGGGGGGGGGGGCAAAGCAACGTCCAGACGTGGGTCAGACAGAGGGAAGGAGGAGGGGGGACGCTCGACCTGCTTTGAGGTGGAGACGTGCGGGGCCGCGGCGTGAAAGAGGTGCTCACCCGTCATCAGGTTGTGCTTCAGAATCAGCTCCTTGATGAGGTCGTAGGTGACCAGCTCGGCGCAGTTCACGATGGCGTTGCGGGTGATGTTGGGCAGGCAGCCTGCAGCGCGAGGATCAGAAGAACCGATGTGAGAACACGCCGCGTAAACCACCTCCTGGGCCGGGGCTAACGGTGACGGGAGGGTGACCAAGGTGGGGTGGGTTTACCTTTCCAGAGGCCTCGGACCCCCTCTGTGCGGGCGATGGTGCGGTAGGCGTCCATGGTGCCGTTGTACCTCCTCCCTCCGTCCTCTAGCCTCGCCTGGGCCTGGAAGCGCACCTTCACCACGTCGGTGGGCTGGGCCAGCGCGACCGCCAGGGCCCCCGTCGTGCAGCCCGCCATGAGACGCACCACGATGCCGGCGCCTGTACCCAGAGGGGGGTGGGTCAGTGGGCCGCCCCAGGGCAGAGACACAGGTGGGACGGACACAGACGGGCTGGGTACTCACTGTCGGAGCCGCGGGTGTAGAACACCTTCATGGAGTCGTAGAGGCCGATGCGGATGGAGGCGAAGCTCATCTGCCTCTGGAGCCCCGCCACGAGGCCGTTGTAGAGGCTCCGGGCCCCCTCTGTCCGCACCATGGTGGTGATGGTCCCGAACACGCCCTTATAGCGAAGGGACCCGGGCCCCTGCAGCCCAACACCCTCCCCCTGGATCTGGGGATCACAGGAGAGACCTGGGTTACCTCAACGGTTCTCCTTCCTCCCCTGGCGTGTCACACTTCCGGGCTCCGGCGGGGGGGGGGGGGGGGGGACCTACCTGCAGTCGCACTTTGGCCGTGTCCAGCGGGAAGGTGATGAGGTCAGCGAAGCAGGCCGCCGTGCCCGCGCCAATCACCTTGATGGCAGCACAGGGCGCGACGTCCGTGGGTCTGATGCCGACCATGGCTGAGGTTTGGGTGAGCTGCCTGTTGTTGGGCCCGGTGTCCTTGCGTGGTCACTTAGGTACGCCTGCTCATCATACGGGTGCAGCGAGAAGGTTCGGTTCTGTGTGTCTGAGAAACCAAAACACAGGAATGGATCAGGAGTCGTTTGGGGGGGTTTGGGTGAATGAGGTGGGTCAGTTGTAGTGAGTTGGATCTAACTGGGAGCAACACTGGTTTAACGTGACGATAACACAGTCAACTGTCAAGCTGAATTATGTGTTTGCAGCTCTCCAGGGTGTGACACATCGAGGTCTGGATGTTTTTTCCGTTGCTTGTACGGCAGTAAACCGGACCCACTAAGTAGGGACGGACGTCACTTGAAATATTCCACATGCTGACATTTGATTTAGGAGTTCCTCTACAAAGTTCCTCAAACGCCCAACGAGTTGGCTGTCATAACCTTCGCCTTCCACTCAATGGAAAACACATTTTTAAAACACATTTATTGATTTAAAAAGTGCACATTTTGTATTGTTTCTACTGTTAACACTTTGCACAGAGATAATTATGGAATAATTGGAATAATTGTAAAACAAATCCAACCTTCTTTAAGTTTGTCAACCAATTACCAATTGCCAATTACAGATTATAAAAACATATTCCTTAAAGATCCAGCGAGCCAGTCAGTAGTTACCAGAGTAGTCCGGGTGAGATTATAATCCAGTTCTGAGGGGGAACACACAATCTTCTTGTTCTGTCCTCCAGTCCTGCGTCTGGCTCTGAGTCTCCAGTGTCTGCAGGACCTTCTCGTTTTTATACATGTGCTCACACGCAGAAAGGCATCCCGCCGTGCACGGGGGGGGGGGGGCGTGCGTGCTGTGTGTGTTTACGCTCTCTTCAGAACAGAGGAGGGACACCCGAGCAGTTGTTGACTTCACCCTTCAGAGAACGGGAAGTCTAAGAAGTACCGGAACAGAGCCTTGCACTGCTGCTGTCGTCTACCGCGAGATGTTATTGTTTGGCTTTAACTTTTATGCAGCGAATCATATTTGACTTACGCTCTGATTGTTGATGTTAAATGTTTTATTTGAGACTGGTTAAGGTATTGTTAGGGCTTAAAGAAAGACAATGCAGCTACATGCCCATATAAACAACGTTGTACTGCGTGTTCTTTGTGCACACACAGCTGCAAAATATAAAGAATGTACGGTGCACAAACACATCCTCGATCACATGGCCAGTGAAGGCCAGCACCCCTTCCTATTGGTCGACTTAGGGGCCTGGTCATCACAGTGTTTCAGCGGTTCGGGGGGGGGGGGGCATGGGTGTTCCCATGGTGACGAAGGGTTCAGCCTGTACCCTCATAACTCTCAGTAGTTAAGAACGGGGTCAACCCCCCCTAACCCCGGAGACGTTATACAACACTCGGGCTCCACCAATAGGAGGCGCCCGCTGGAATGCCCGGCGATCTGCCGGAGCTTCTCCTCCACCAGGCGGCGGACGGAGAGCTGGGTGGAGGTCTGGATCTGAATCACAGAAGGGTTTTGTTTGGAGGTGTTTGGGTATGACAGTGTGTGTTTGTGGAAGGGGGGAGGGGGATTCCTTCTGACATGTGCCTTCCACGTACTCATTAGGTCAAAGGCCACCGGTCTGTGGCACACGCTGGCCTCAAAACAAACCTGACACCTATGATGTAACAGGATTTACACGTGAAAGTGATGTTCATATATTCTATGATATATAGATATGTTATATATGCACGTATGTTCTATGATATATGGACATGTTCTATAGATTATAGGTTATTTGTGTAAATATTTTTTACTTTATATAATTGTTTTATAATGTTCTATGATATATAGATAGGTTCTTTATGTACTTTATTTTATATACAAATATGTTTTAAAATAAATGTTCTATGAAATATAGATATCTTCTTCATGCAAATGATTCTATATATAAATATGTTTTTATGTTCCATGCCAACCACACCTGTGCGTCAGTGGAACTGGTCTACTCTGGTTTGAAGAAGGAGGTTAAAGGGGACACAACACACACACACACACACACACACACACACACACACACACACACACACACACACACACACACACACACACACACACACACACACACGCACACACACACACGCACGCGCACGCACGCACGCACACACACACACACACACACACACACACACACACACACACACACACACACACTCTGGTGCAGATGACATGTGCAAGGAAAGAGGGAGAGAGCGGAAGAGAGAGAGGGAGAGAAGTTGAAAGTTAGACTGAGAGAGACGGTGAGAGAGAGAGAGAGAGAGAGAGAGAGAGAGAGGAGAGAGAAGAGAGAGAGAGGAGAGAGAGAGAGAGAGAGAGAGAGAGAGAGAGAGAGAGAGAGAGAGAGAGAGAGAGAGAGAGAGAGAGAGAGAGAGAGAGAGAGAGAGAGAGGGAGGGGTGGGGGGTGCTTCCTGTCTTTTCCAGCTGAACCATGAATTTCTAAGTGAGGCTGTAAGAGTCATTACCCTTTAACCCACACACATGCACGCACGCACACACATACAAACACACACACACACACACACACACACACACACACACACACACACAGACACACATACAAATCCACCCACACACCCACACACACACACACACACATATATACACACACACACACACACACACACACACACACACACACGCACACACACACGCACACACATACACTGGTAAACAAGCATCATGACGACTCGTGACTGTGCATAGTGAACCGTTGCTCCATGTTGTTGGGAACAGTTTACAAACTATAAATACACCCAGAACACACTACGTAAGCATAGTGTAGGTGTGTGTGCAAGCGCGTGTCGAGTTGACTATTTTAAATAGGTATTACATAAAAACGATATTTTCTCCATTTCATAACCTTCATAACCTTTTCGCTTTTGGCTCACTCTCATTCTGTTATGTCTGAGGCAGTGAGAGGAATTCCTCAGCGCCATGACGTCATTGTGTCATGTCCTTCCCGACCTCGGCCCGCGGGGGGCGCTGTTGTCCCCTAAACGGCCGCCTCCAGAGATGGAGCCGTGTAGTGGCACCGCTCGGCCAGCAGGGGGCGGGAGCGGGGCCCGCGTCACACGGAGAAGAAGAGCTTGTCGAAGTGACGTCTGGGGTATGAAATGCACTCAGTTGTGCGCCAGGATTTCTCGTATTTTCTGCTGTAATCGACCGAAGTCCCATTTCACAGAAGAGAGAGGCTTACGGTTCATGACTGGACATTGTCCGTTGCCACCGGGATGGAAAAGCAACTGCACCTGAACCTGCTGTCGAGCCGCCCGCCCGCGGCAGGTGGGCTGCAGGCGGGCTCCAAGATGAGGATGGGGTGAGACTTGTAGTTTATCACAGGTTATTTTAGTGGGCTGTCAACTATGTCAAACTACTCCCCCTGGGGTAACTGTCAGAGTCACTTAACTCAGTCTATTCACTTCATATCCGTTAAGATGAGCTGTGTTACAATCACTGGATCTCCTGGGGCCAAAGAGTAATATATATACAACCCCCTCCTATCTGACCAGTGGCAATTCATTGTAATCATTTATCGGTTGCAGATCCCCTATGGACTACTGCCGGCTTGTAGAAGGCTTGCTCCATCTTTGATCTGATGGACAAACTCACTGCTGTCAGTTGTGAATGTCTAACCTAATGTCTAACCTCATGTTAACCTCACGCAACATGTGACGATGTGAACGATAACTCGTCTGAAAAATAGCAGGACCAGACTTCTGTGAGACTCTACCTGGGTCTCTAGGATCCCTGGGTCTCTAAGGGGATCTGATGGAGAGCTGAGTCAGTCACGACGAGCAGTGGGGGGGGGGGGGGTATTCACTGGAGCTCTTCTCTACGTGATTCTAAACTTGACTCTAACTTGAGCACTCGTGTGACTCGGAGATATTCAGAGATATTATCATTAAAGCCTACCTTTACACTCTACCTTTCGCCAAATCCCTGTCATGTGTTTATTCCACCCTACCTCTCCAATGTGATCTGCATGTGCATGCTGATGTTCTTCTCAGCGTGTTGCGGGGCACTGCCCTGGCTCCGAGCGCCCTAGTTGTGTGTGTGTGTGTTCTGCCCGGAGCGTTGTTCCAACATGGCTGCGCGGCTGTGCTGTCTTCCTCAGACCCGGCCGGAAGCGGGACTTCAGCCCGCTGGGCTGGAGCTGCTACTTCCAGACCATCGAGGACGTGGAGGTGGAGACCAGCGGCGGGAAAGACATATCCTTGCTCCTCCCCTTCCGCCTTGGGTTGCTACGGCTACAGCCGTAACCTAGGAGACGCAGTCTCGCCATAAACACAGCTTAGAGAGGGTTCATTTGATCGATGCATGTTGCCTGACGACAACATGACTCAGGCCCCAGTGACTCAGGCCAGGTGACTCAGGCCAGGTGACTTAGGACAGGTGACTTAGGACCAGGTGACTCAGGACAGGTGACTCAGGCCAGGTGACTCAGGCCCCGGTGACTCAGGACAGGTGACTCAGGAACAGGTGACTCAGGACCGGTGACTCAGGACCGGTGACTCAGGCCCCAGTGACTCAAGCCAGGTGACTCAGGCCAGGTGACTCAGGCCAGGTGACTCAGGCCCCGGTGACTCAGGACAGGTGACTCAGAACAGGTGACTCAGGACCGGTGACTCAGGCCCCAGTGACTCAGGCCAGGTGACTCAGGCCAGGTGACTCAGGCCAGGTGACTCAGGCCAGGTGACTCAGGACAGGTGACTCAGGCCCCAGTGACTCAAGCCAGGTGACTCAGGCCAGGTGACTCAGGACAGGTGACTCAGGCCCCAGTGACTCAAGACAGGTGACTCAGGCCCCAGTGACTCAAGCCAGGTGACTCAGGCCAGGTGACTCAGGCCAGGTGACTCAAGCCAGGTGACTCAGGCCAGGTGACTCAGGCCCCCAGGGCCCTTTAAGGTGTGTGTGGTTCCTTGACTCGGGCCCCACGTGTTCCGGCTGTACTGCAGCGGCTCCCACGGGCCGGTTCTCCTGCTGCTCCACGGGGGGGGCCACTCCGCCCTGTCCTGGGCCGTCTTCACCGTGAGTCGCACGTAGCGCCGCACAGGGCCGTCTGCGGAGCGCGTATGTTGAATGTAACATCCATGCTGTATGTGACATGTATGTAACATGCATGTTGTATGTAGCACGTGTATGTTCTATGTAACATGGTTATTGCTATTTTACATGGTTATTGTCTGTAACACATGTGTCACATGCAACATGTATATTGTATGTAACATGTGCATAATGTATGTTGTATGTAAAATGTGTATCTTATATGCTGTATGTAACATGTGTATCTTGTTTGCAACATGTATATGTTACATGTTTATGTTGTATGTAAGTGTATGTATGTAACATGTGTATCTTGTACATAACGTGTGTATACTGTGTATCTCTGGTGTGTAGGCGGTGATTTGTGGCCGGATCAACTGCAGGGTCGTTGCCATGGATCTCCGAGGTCACGGTGAGGAGAACAGAAGACAAGACTGGAGCCCTTAGAACCTAGAAACTCAATATCTGCTGTCTCAGTGACCCTCGTCACAAGCGTCTCAGGCTAGCCCCCCGCTGAGCTGACTCCTGACAACAACGGCTGCTCTCCTCAACCAGAGGCTGAGTGACGCAGAACCATGATGTGTGGTTCTGCTCAGGGTTCCCCTGTTGGTGGAACCAGACGATGAGGTGTTGGTTCTCCTCAGGGTTCCCCTGTTGGTGGAACCAGATGATGATGTGTTGGTTCTTCATGTCATGGTCTGTGATCTCCTGCAGGAGACACCAAGGTGCAGGACTCTGAAGACCTGTCTGCTGAGACCATGGCCAGGTAAGCAGCCTGAGCAGGTTAACCAATGAGGTGAAGGCATGCAGGTTGTCTTGTGGTTGATTGGACATTTTCGTAAAGCATCCGGTTGTATTCTACATTTTGAGATTAAAGGAGCATTTTATTTTTCTTTGGTCAAACTGTGCCTCTCAGATGCACAATCTAGAATGTTCCGATTAGCAACTCCTATTTCCTGGTACCTGGCCTCATACCAGAGTTTCACTTGCAAAATGTGGTTTACTACGGAGTCTGTAGACACAATGAATGAGAATGAGATGTTTAGTTATGGGAATGGGAGTTATGTGAATATGAAATATATACAGTATATGAATTATATTATTAAGTGAAGATTAAGTTATATTTATTATTATTACGTGAGTATGAGAATGATGTTGTTTTGCGAATATGAGAATAATATTAATAGTATGGGAATATGAGAATGACATTATC
This sequence comes from Melanogrammus aeglefinus, assembly GCA_900291075.1. Classification (NCBI taxonomy): domain Eukaryota; kingdom Metazoa; phylum Chordata; class Actinopteri; order Gadiformes; family Gadidae; genus Melanogrammus; species Melanogrammus aeglefinus. The sequence goes on along the minus strand of OLKM01000480.1, from coordinate 241,236 downwards.
GTTATGCAAATGTGAAGTGACATCAGTAAGGTGGTGGAGGTTCTGTACGGAGATGCCCCGCCCCCCATCCTGATGATTGGACACAGCATGGGCGGGGCTATCGCCGTCCACGCGGCCGCAGCCAATCACATCCCGTCCCTGCTGGGCCTGTGTGTCATCGACGTGGTGGAAGGTACTGGGGGGGGGGTATTTAAAATAGAGTGGTTGCTGTGGCAACAGCCCGCTGTATGTTGTCATGTGTAACATGTTGTTGTGCATTGTCAAATGTTGTAGTGTACCACAACATGTCAACACCAATGCCATGATGCTGTCACATGTCACATGTAGTGGTGTATTATAGGCATGTATTTTGTAGTATGTTGTGTTACACCGTGAGGTGTCTGAGTGAGTATTTCCTGGGTGCAGGCACTAGCATGTATGTTGTATGGTGTCTGTATGTTGTATGTTGTGGTTCACAGTCTGAGTCTGGGTTTCCTGTTTGCAGGAACAGCGATGGAAGCCCTCAACAGCATGCAGAGCTTCCTGCGGAGTCGTCCAAAGACCTTCAAGTCCTTGGAGAACGCCATTGAGTGGAGGTGAGAGATACGCGAAATATCTTCAATTTTAACCTTGTTTAGTTTTCTATATTAATCAGTGTCAGGGTCGTTAGGATTCCCTGACACCTTTAGTCTAACGCTACGGTGTGTGGCACATTTTAAAGACACCATCGCTCATTATAACGGATATTTAAGAGAACTCAAGCTCACACAGTGGGTTCACTGGTCCTGTAAGAGAACTCCATCAAGCCGTCGGTGATTCAAACAAGATCCACAAGACTCGACAATGCCTCCTCTCCGGTGCAGAGTGGCACAGAGAAACCGTATCAACATGCTAGCATAGCCTTCATTTATGGATCAAGGGATTTACACATCACTTACATGCACCGTGATAAGCTGATGACAGCGGCAAATAAACTGTGGTTTCCATGGCGATATCTCTCTCCCAGTGTGAAGAGCGGACAGATCCGGAACATCGAGTCAGCCCGCGTATCCATGGGGGGGCAGGTGAAGAAGTGAGTCTGGATCCTCATGACACCGTCATACAACATACATGACCTATATCATACAACATACATGACTTATGTCATACAACATACATGACCTATATCATACAACATACATGACCTATATCATACAGCAAACATGACCTATATCATACAACATACATGACCTATGTCATACAACATACAAGACCTATATCATACAACATACATGGCCTATATCATACATGACCTATATCATACAACATACATGACCTATATCATACATGACCAATATCATACAACATACATTACCTATGTCATACAACATACATGACCTATATCATACAACATACATGACCTATATCATACAACATACATGACCTATATCATACAACATACATGACCTATATCATACAACATACATGACCTATATCATACAACATACATGACCTATGTCATACAACATACATGACCTATGTCATACAACATACATGGCCTATATCATACAACATACATGGCCTATATCATACAACATACATGACCTATATCATACATGCATGACCTATATCATACAACATGCATGACCTATATCATACAACATACATGACCTATATCATACATGACCTATATTATACAACATACATGACCTATATCATACAACATACATGACCTATATCATACAACATACATGACCTATATCATGCAACATATATTTCCTATGTCATACAGCAAACGTGACCTACATCATACAAAATACATGATCATATAACATACATAAACTATATCATACAACATACATGACCTATATCATACAACATAAAGTATTATGCATCAAACATGACCTATATCGTACAAAATAAAGTATTTATAAAGCACATTATCATATATTATCCACAAAAATATCTGGAGCCTGTCTTAACACCACTTGTTAAATGGTAGCCAGCATGTTTTAGTTTGATAAGGTCATGTAGAAACATTCTGGGGTTACCTGGCTGCAGACAATATAGCCTAATCCGGTAGCCTTTGTTACCGTGGGAACCAGCCTCTCTTGAAGCGTCGACGGTTAAGAAAGACACGGCTAACGACACGGCTAACGACACATAGCCATAGCCTCACTCGAGCCCCCAACGGCCGACGAGGGGGGGACAGGCACACATAGGGCAGCTTTAACCTTGTTTAATGAGCGTTGTTCCACCACCGTCCAGGCAGGAGGAGGAAGGCCGGAGGGCGGGGGAGACCAACACCATCGGAGGGGGGATCCTGGAGGAGGAAGAGGAGGAGGAAGAGCAGGAAGGCAAGGAACAATCCAACAGCAAACGGTTGAAGGAGGAAGAACAAGAGGTGGGACAGGGGTCTGTCTGTCTGCCTGTCTGAATCTCTCTCTCTCTGTCTGTCTGTCTGTCTCTGGCTCTGTCTGGCTGTCTGTCTGTCTCTCTGTCTGCATGTCTCTGTCTGTCTAGTGTAATTCTATTCATGATTCATCAACACTTTATGCTGTTGTTTATATTATTGCCAGTTAATCTATTTAACTGGCAGCAGTCAACTGGCACCTCCCAGTGGCTAATAGGGGGTCTGGATCTCTGTCTGTCTGTCTGTCTCTCTCTCTCTGTCTGTCTGTCTCTCTCTCTCTCTCTCTCTCTCTCTCTCTCTCTCTCTGTCTCTCTCTCTCTCTCTCTCTCTCTCTCTCTCTCTCTCTCTCTCTCTCTCTCTCTCTCTCTCTCTCTCTCTCTCTTCTCTCTCTCTCTCTCTCTCTCTCTCTCTCTCTCTCTCTCTCTCTCTCTCTCTCTCTCTCTCTCTCTCTCTCTCTCTCTCTCCCCTCCCTCCCTCCCTCCCTCCCTCTAGAGACAGCGTAGCAGTGTGTTTGAGTGGCGGGTGGATCTCTCCCAGGACTGAGCGGTTCTGGACCGGTTGGTTCAGAGGTCTGTCAGCCCTCTTCCTCTCCTGCACCTCCCCCAAGCTCCTCCTCCTCGCAGGTACCCCCCCCACTGACACACACACACACACACACACACACACACACACACACACACACACACACACACACACACACACACACACACACACACACACACACACACACACACACACACACACACACACACTGTCTTATTCAACTGTGGAGGAAGTTCACTGTGAGCATAGTTGAGAAGGAGTGCTGTTGTGTGTTGTAGGAGTGGACCGGCTGGACAAAGACCTGACCATCGGACAGATGCAAGGTGGGTAATGTAGTCTCACTCAGAACACACACAGTGCCATGTGATGGATAGAAACACACGACGTGACCCGTGAATGATCTCCACCCCTCAGGGAAGTTCCAGCTCCAGGTCCTCCCTCAGTGTGGACACGCCGTCCACGAAGACGCCCCAGACAAGGTCAGCGCCCCTTAACTTACCCTCCCTTCACTAACCCTTAACTAACCCTCCCTTCACTAACCCTTAACAAACCCTCCCTTCACTAACCCTTAACTTACCCTCCCTTCACTAACCCTTAACTTACCCTCCCTTCACTAACCCTTAACTTACCCTCCCTTCACTAACCCTTAACTTACCCTCCCTTCACTAACCCTTAACTAACCCTCCCTTCACTAACCCTTAACTTACCCTCCCTTCACTAACCCTTAACTTACCCTCCCTTCACTAACCCTTAACTTACCCTCCCTTCACTAACCCTTAACTTACCCTCCCTTCACTAACCCTTAACTAACCCTCCCTTCACTAACCCTTAACTTACCCTCCCTTCAATAACCCTTAACTTACCCTCCCTTCACTAACCCTTAACTAACCCTCCCTTCACTAACCCTTAACTAACCCTCCCTTTACTTACCTTTAACTAACCTTTAACTCACCCTCCCTTTACTAACTCTTCAATAAACTTTAACTAACCCTGCACTTCCTTCACTAACCCTTAATGAACCCTGCCTTCCCTTAACTAACTCTTCACTAATTTACCCTTCACTTACCCTTAATGACAAAGTGTTTAGCTACAGATATCATTTAAGAGTATTTTGTCCCCAAGTAGCGAATGTGATAGCTAAGTTTAAGTGTATTTTGCCCCCAAGTAGCGAATGTGATGGCTAAGTTTAAGAGTATTTTGTCCCCAGGTAGCGGATGTGATAGCTAAGTTTAAGTGTATTTTGTTCCGAAGTAGCGAATGTGATGGCTAAGTTTAAGTGTATTTTTCCTGTAGGTAGCGGATGTGATGGCTAAGTTTAAGTGTATTTTGTTCCGAAGTAGCGAATGTGATGGCTAAGTTTAAGTGTATTTTGCCTGTAGGTAGCGGATGTGATGGCTAAGTTTAAGTGTATTTTGTCCCCAAGTAGCGAATGTGATGGCTAAGTTTAAGTGTATTTTGTCCCCAAGTAGCGAATGTGATGGCTAAGTTTAAGTGTATATTTGCCTGTAGGTAGCGGATGTGATGGCTAAGTTTAAGTGTATTTTGCCTGCAGGTAGCAGATGCCATCGCTTCATTCATGGTCCGCCACAAGTTCACTGACTTTAAGGAAGGCTTCCTATGGTAAGAACCGTGCACTGAGCTGTGATTTTATTCTATTGATAGAATATGAAGTTAAAATCGATTTGTTTGTCAGTACAATATCTTTAAAACAATTCATTCTCTTGCAGCTAATTCCTAATGGCACGAGCTGGGAGTCGTGTGAAGAATCGCCATTTCACGTTTGATTTGATATGATGAGACATGAGCTGTAATATCATCTATTACTGTCCTGGTTCATCATATAGTAGTTTGATACGATATGGGGAGACATGAGATGTTATATAATGTATTACTGTCCTGGTTCATCATATAGTAGGTTGATATGCTATGATGCGATATGAACTGTAATGTAATATATTACTTGTCATGTCTTCACAATGTAGACTAAATGTTTATTTCTTTATGAGCACTGAGGTTTCTGCCTGCCTTTTTCCGATGTATTTTTGTTAATTTTGATTTCATGTCTCTTCTGGGTTGATTGTCTTATTTTTTCGTATTTATGATCTTGACTTGGAAGAGTGAGAATAAATGAATGGAAATAGAAAATGATCATTGAGTGTTGGGGCTTTCTGTGCCAAAGGGTCCTTGTATTATTAATAATACCAATATAATGTCTACCTTTAACACTATTTAAGTTGGGTAGAACAAGCATAATAGAATAAAAAGATTGAAGTAAAAATACAAAGTTTAGGCTTCTTTGATTTAGAGTCTTGTGTTGACTAGTTAGCCGAGCTAGGCTAGTTAGCCGAGCTAGGCTAGTTAGCCGAGCTAGTCGCCAGTTGGTTGGGATCCAGCTGGAAGGTTCCGGGTCAGACCTTGATGACAGAGGCCTACCTGGAGGCCTTCCGGTGCAAGGAGAGCGTGAGGAGAGGTTAAAGGTCAACATGGCGGCTGAAAGTTTACAGCTGCGGTTGTCAGAACCTTCCAGAAAACAAAGCTGTTGTTGTGAGTGGAGTTCTCTGGAGGAGGTCGACGGTAATGGGCTCTCGGAGGAACCATGCTGTCCGACACAAACAGATGAATTATTGATGGGGCCATGGCCCTCGTGACAGATGTTTACATGGAGAGGAAACATGATGACACCTTCATTAGAGATCATTTTACACAATCTTCCTGTTCATCAAAACACTTAGGGTGTTGTCTACCCACTTGTATGTGTGTACGTGTGTGTGTCTGTCTGTCTGTCTGTCCGTCCGTCCGTCAGCCAGTCAGCCAGTCAGCCAGTCAGCCAGTCAGCCAGTCAGCCAGTCAGTCAGTCAGTCAGTCAGTCAGTCAGTCAGTCAGTCAGTCTGTCCGTCCGTCCGTCCGTCCGTCCGTGTGTGTGTGTGTGTGTGTTTGCATGCATGCATGTGTGTTTGTATGTGTGCATTGCATTTACCCTTTGGCCCCAACTCCTTGGCCCCCTCGATCTCATGGCTCTGATGTTCAGAGGGAATTTAATTCAATTCTAGAATGGCTTCAAATTCACCAAATGTTATTGACATGGTTGACCTTACATGACCTCAGACGACCTCAGATGACCTCTGTGGCCGGATGCAGATCAGAAGACAGTGTTTGTAATATAGATTTCTTCATGATCCAGATCTCCTCAGAGAAATCCAGAAAGCACATTCATCCTAGGATGTATTCAGGTTCCTTTGTCTTACCAGACCCGGGTTGTTCCTGATCACCACCGGGCAAGAGGTTAAACATTTAGGGTTCTAAGGTCATGGTGAGGTCAGGGGTTAGTGCTGTCCCCATCCTGTCCCGGCCTAAGCCTGGCTTCCCTGATTTTGGAATACAGTTTCAAGTATTACTTATATGTTTTTGTGTCTAAATATATACACAATAAGACAAAATAATACATTTGTTTAATATTGTTTATGGTTAAACCCGAGCAATTGTGTCGTGTTTGAGGTACAGACCTACCATTTATTGTTTTCTAAAGTGTTTCTGAACATTTGGATGTGATGTTTCTTAAATGTGATACAATTATGATTAACCTCCAATTCATATTACGTCCATGACTAAATCCATCATCAAAAGAGAAACGTTTGGTAAACCTTTAGTTCTGTCTGAAACCGAGGTTAATAAACGAGCGGGGAGAAGGTGAGAGACGCCTGGAGGATTGGCCGATGAACACAGTGGGTTCAAAATTTTTGAACTTCCATGCTTCCACAAGATCTGTGTTTTAAAAACATAACATTGCATGACCCTTTCTGAAAATCGGACTATTTTGGATCAGTAATCCAGGTGTACAGAAGGCCTACATTCATTTATGTGGCAGATGGGATAAAGTTAATCTGTAATCCTGAAACACACATTCTGTCTCTGTTTCATTTGTTTTTTCAGAATGTTGAATACAAATTGTAACATTCAGAAGCAAAGTTATAATGCAATAAGCATTTCTTGGGGTAAAAACTTTTGAACTTCCACTTGTTGTCTCATCACAAGTCCTCGTGGCGGACTCGTCCGGCCTCCTGATTGGTGGACGGGCCCCCCTCGGGCCGTGATGTCATCAACACACAGATGTGTTAAACCATGAAGAGACGAGATGATCCCAGCCCCAAAAGGTCGTCTGGAAGGTGAGCTTTCATCAGGAGCCGTGGTGTGGTGATCAGAGGCTTCCCAGGGCTGGTCGCCCAGGAGAGGTGCTTAGTGTTTGGGCTTCAGGCGTCTTAGCAGACGCTTTTATCTAGAGCAGGTAGGCTGTGTCTGTGGTGACGGGTCTCGAAGCCAGAACCTTTTTGATGCGTATTAAAAGACTAGTAGCTGACCACTGCTAGACTATACTAGACGATCCCAGATCCTAAAGTAATGCTTCATTTAACCACAACAACTAAACCACAGTTTGAGTGTTTCTACGTGATGAGGTAACACCCCAGGAACACTCAAACTGTGTGTGGTTGTGTTACTCTGCGTTGTGTGTGGTTGTGTTACTCTGCCGTTGTGTGTGGTTGTGTTACTCTGCCTTGTGTGTGGTTGTGTTACTCTGCCTTGTGTGTGGTTGTGTTACTCTGCGTTGTGTGTGGTTGTGTTACCCTGCCTTGTGTGTGATTGTGTTACTCTGCCTTGTGTGTGATTGTGTTACTCTGCCTTGTGTGTGGTTCCGTCTTCAGCTCCGTCGCCGATGTCCCAGAACGGCTCGGAGCCGCAGAACTCGGGCGTGGCGGCGAAAGCGTTCGTCTCCATGGCGCCCTGCCTGCTCTGCCTCTACATCAACGGCGTCATGCTCCTCTCCCTCGGCCGACGGCCCGCCTTCCTGGAGTCATCGCGCTACCTCCTCTTCGGCCACCTGCTCCTCACCGACTCCCTCCACCTGCTGGCCTGCGTGGCGCTCTACCTGGTTGCCGTGGCGCGGGCCCGGCTCGGCAGCTTCCTGTGCGTCTTCCTGCTGTTGCTGGGCGACACCATCGCCATGGCCTCGCCCTTCACCCTGGCCCTGATGTCCTTGGAGCGCTACGTGGCCGTCTGCCTCCCGCTGAGACACGCCCGCATCTCCACGCCACGCCGCACCGGCGCCACGGTGACGGTAGTGTGGTGCGTGGCGGCGGTGGACCCCGTCAGCGAGCTGCTGTACTTCCTGGCGCTGGACGACCGGCTGGGCACCCGGCAGCGACTCCTGCCAGCGCCAGGCCGCACTGGGCTGGGCGCTCTTCGGCCGCATCAACACGGCGTTCACCGTGGTCCACTTCCTGCTGGTGGCCGCCGTCATCCTGTACACATACGTCCGCATCCTGTTGGCGGCGGCGGGGGCGGCGGGGACGGCGGCGGCGGGCTCGCGGGCGAGTGCGGCGCTCCGGACGGTGCTGCTGCACATGCTCCAGCTGTGCCTGTGCCTGGTCTCCACCACCTTCAACGCCATGAGCTCGGTGGTGATGCTGAGCTTCAGCGTCATCATGGCGCGCAACGTCCAGTACCTGCTCTTCCTCTCGCTCGTCATCTTCCCCCGGGTGCTCAGCCCGCTCATCTACGGCCTGCGGGACAACGCTTTCCGCCGCGTCTTCACGCACTACTTCCTGTTCGGGCTCAGGACGCACAGGAAGCCTCTCGCGTAAGGTCAGGGTCAGGGTCAGGGTCAGGGTCAGGGTCAGGGGTAGGGGTAGGGTCAGGGTTAGGGTCGGGGGTAGGGTAAGGGTCAGGGTCAGGAGTAGTTACTTGATTAAATCTGTATTCTCATCTGGAATTTCTTTCAAATATTACAGAAGAGACCATGGTCATCCTTCAGCCTCTTAGGTACAGACAAGAAATATTGAATTTATATATTTGTATATATTCTGCTACATTAGGAAGTATGAAATACCAAAAAGCCAAACCCTAGTAGGTTAAAACAATAAATAAAGTATAGGAAGTTACAGATGAATAAATGTTCTGACTTAATAATTTCCGTTTCATAATCTGTTTTTAAAACATTGGGTATTAAGCCTTTAACTAAAAGACCGGAGACTTAGCTTTTTAAAAATGTTACATTGCATGGGGATGACATCGTATGACCTTTTCTGATAATCTGGGGACTGTTTTGGATCAGTCATCCAGGGGTACAGCAGGACTACATTCAAGACGGGATAAAGTTAATCTGTAATCTTGAAATGTAAATTCTGTCTCTGTTTTATTTAGAATGTTAAATACAAATTTTAACATTCAGAAGTAAAGTTATAATGCAAATAAGTATTGCATTATAAATGTACTTTTTTCTTAATGCAATCTAATTAAAAGAATACATTTGACAAATACAATCCAAATCTACATGCACATTTAAAATATACACTTTTGGTCATTTGAAAAATAAATTAAACAAATTAGAAGTGAACAGTAATTGTTATCGCATTTGCATAAATTCTGATTTACATTGTTAGATACATTGTTCATAATGTAGTCCTGACTGAATTGTTAAAAACAAAACATAGGTTGCCATCTTACGAAAAATAAAGGACTTTATTTAGTAAACTATACCAACTGCCACGTTAAATAGTCTTTAGATGTCATAATGAAACATACACGCTATCAGTTTGTATATTATTGAAAACACATGTACCATGCCTCCGAGAGCCCGTTACCGTCCACCTCCCAGAGAACTCCACTCACAATGCCATTTCCAATTCCAATATATATTTTGTAAAATATAATATATAATATCATACGAAAGAGTATAAGAGATATGATTGGAGAAAACGAATTGACATTGTCATTTGTCTCCAAGAAAAATAGACAAAAATAGACGTGAATTTATAAAATATCATCCTAAATTACAGAGCAGTTTCAGGATGATTTACTGAAAGGCATTCGTTATTTGTATCAGAAGTTTTTAACTTTATAAAAAACAACTATATTTATAAATGCAAATATATTTATGTATATTAATTCAGATAGATATTATATAGTTAAATAGATTATATAACATTTAGTGGTGATTTGCATCTCGACCACCAGAGGTCAGAAGTTAGTTATCTTTTGCAGATCCCTCTCCCTCACACACACACACACACACACACACACGCACACACGCACGCACGCACGCACGCACGCACGCACGCACACACGCACGCACGCACACACGCACGCACGCACGTACTCACGCGCGCGCGAACACACACACACACACACACACACACACACACACACACACACACACACACACACACACACACACACACACACACACACACACACACACACACACACACACACACCAATTCGCATACGAGATGTGCATGAGATAGGCTGTCAGAGACCCTCATTTGAAGATGTTCTCAGAGGCCAAGTCCATTTAAACGGCCCCGTGCGAGAAACGACACCCGACGCAGACACAGCTCATTATCTAACCTAAACTCGATCATCACGAATATCTCATCTATTGTTCAACTCAGCGCTTCACACTTTAAAACCAGTCTGTGAGGTTTGAGTGGTTGTGTACCGCGTAACGTTGAGGTTATTTTGAACCACGGACGAGGCCCACTTGAGCTCCGTGTCTCCGGGTGCTTCCGTCCCTGCGGAATGCTCCTCTGCGCGCTTTAAGTGCTCTTAGAGAGAGGGAGAGACAACAGCCACGAACCTCCCCTAAACCCTCCTCTCTAAACCCCCCACCTGCTGTCGCCGAATCCCCGGTCGTCTGGACCGTGCTGCTCTGGCTGTGTGTTTACCTTCCAATCATTTCAACCATTGAAGTCTATAAATACCTCCCATCAACTCATCCGGATCCGGATGAAATGGACACTAAACTCTCTGATGGGAGGACCGCTGAAAAGAGGATCCTCTCCGTGAAACACAGTCGGTCCACACACCACCGAACCAGGGAGGATATAGGCTCTGGTGGTGTACTCAGGGAACTCATTAAGAAACATGAAACAGAGAGAGGGAGAGGGAGAGGGAGAGGGAGAGGGAGAGAGAGAGAGAGAGAGAGAGAGAGAGAGAGAGAGAGGGAGAGAGAGAGAGAGAGAGAGAGAGAGAGAGAGAGAGAGAGAGAGAGAGAGAGAGAGAGAGAGGAGGGGGGGAGAGAGAGAGAGAGAGAGAGAGAGAGAGAGAGGGGGGGAGAGAGAGAGATGGATAGAGAGAGAGACACACACAGAAAGAGAGAAAGCGAGAAAGAGACAGGAACACAGAGAGACAGTAACACAGAGAGACAGAAACACAGAAAGACAGAGAGACAAAAACACAGAGGTAACGAGAGACAGAAACACAGAAAGACGGAGAGACAAAAACAGAGATAACAAGAGAGAAGAACACAGAGAGACAGGAACACAGAGAGACAGAATAACAGAGACAGGAACACAGAGAGACAGAAAGAGACAGGGACCTGTGGTCTGATGGGTGGAGTTGAAGTGAAACCTACCAATGTTCTTACCGTATCCTAGGTTACAGTCTGCTACCGTAAAGACTGTGAGGGGTGGGCAGCATAAAGGCCGTTTAATTTTTAACAGAGGCTTCATTAAAAATGCTTTGTTGGCACCTCTCTCTCTCTCTCTCTCTCTCTCTCTCTCTCTCTCTCTCTCTCTCTCTCTCTCTCTCTCTCTCTCTCTCTCTCTCTCTCTCTCTCTTCTCTCTCTCTCTCTCTCTCTCTCTCTCTCTCTCTCTCTCTCTCTCTCCCACAATCTCTGTCTTTCTACTCTCACGCTTTCTCTCTCTCTCTCTCTCTCTCTCTCTCTCTCTCCTCTCTCTCTCTCTCTCTCTCTCTCTCTCTCTCTCTCTCTCTCTCTCTCTCTCTCTCTCTCTCTCTCTCTCTCTCTCCCCCCTTCTCCTGTGTAAACCTTTAGATTTATCTCTCTCCACTCCTCTCTAACCTTTCGGTCAGATTAACACTTCAGCAGGTCCTTCTTCTGGAGATGAACGGGAGGCCAGCGGACAATGACGTCCTGTTGTTTGATTCTGTGTTTCTGGTAACCTGGTAACCTGACACAGGGCTACCCCCACATCCACGTCAAATTAATGCAACCTGCTCGATTTATAGACCCCCAAACGAGAGGCCGTTCGCAACATCCATGATGTCGGCCTCCATCCAGTGAACAGAGACGTTATACGAGCGCATTTAACACAGCCCTGGGCCCTAATGACCATTAAAACAAATCACAAGTAATCACATATTTATTATAATAATAAATATGTGAACCGTATGTGTCATTCTTGCGTTGTAATTTCCCCCATAAGGACGTCGTGTCTAAATAAAGGCATTCAGGTCTAATGGAGAGGGAAGATAGGCCTATTGGCATTTTGTTTATCCAATTGCAAAGTTACAGGCTCCTCCGGCACGTCTTTTTGTCCATAAAGCGAACAGACACCCCGCGACCACACACTGTGTTGCCAGATTGGGCTAGATTTCCCGCCCCAATCTGGCAACACTGACCACACACCGATCACAATCTATGCTCCTCAATAAAGATGACGTAATGTGTACAGGGGCGGCTCATCCGGGGAGAGAGGGGGAGGGGTGCGCGGCAGACCCCCGTCACCACGAGCGTCGGTTCCCCGCGGCAGGTGAGCGGCCGCCACCCCCCCCGCGGTCCGGGAGGGAGTGGTACGGTCCACAGTCCGCGTCGGGCGGTTGCTGAGGCTCCCCAGTCGAGAAGAAACCGCCAGAGAGCACAGTAGCGCCGAACGACATGTCCCCCTCCCGGCTCTGGAAGACCCCTCAGCGGCAGGGCAGGCTCGCCGTCCTCCACCTGCTCCTCTACTGTATCTCGGGTAGGTCGTCTTATTTGCACCGTTCAGAGCAGACGTGGTGGTTTTACGCGGAGAAGTTGAAGTGCAACAGCCATGCGTCTCTCCCCGGTGTGCTGCCGGGGAAGTCTGGTTATAAATGTTTGAGGCTCAAATGCAGTTTTAAGTGTATAACTGTGAGGTAAATCATACACTGGGTACAGTTTTTAGTCCGGGTTTTGCCTCATGTTCAGTGAGTCGTGTTTGTATGGCTTTGGGGGGAACTTGGTGGAAAGTTGACTCGCTGCAGGGCGAAGGATGCTGACCGCGGCTGCCATAGAAACGCTCCGTGGACCCGAGGGTCCAGACCCCCGGAGGGGGGGGGACGCCCCGACGGACACCCTGATGGACAGCTTGGAGATTTAAGTAGCAGCCATATTGGCGCCGGAGTAATGTTCACTAAGAGTTCACTAAGTATCTCGATGGGATGCCAGCTGGCCATTTTAATGAGTCACTTAATGCCCTGACTGATGGGCAGTGTTTAGTTGGATCCAGTCCATTATCAGACAACCGACCGGGCGGTCTCATTAATGTGTTCCTCAGAGGTTCACTTCATAACTACGAGAACCAAAACTTCATCCGCCTTTAACCGTCGTAATGATTACCAAATACACCTGTCCCGAAATAACATTCTACCACAACGATACTTTGAGTTGACATAACTGATCTTACTTTAAATGTTTAATACGATGCTGGACTTGGAAACAGTCAAAGAATGTTAGCATGTTCAACATGTTAACAATTCACATTGAACCGTCCTTAAACCGACTGTGATGGAGGTGTGTAGGCATGCGTGTTTTTGATAGTCTCTCTGATGGGCCATCCCATAATAACGACGTTTGTTTGACCACCATTAGTGGAACATTTACAGCATGTCCAGCACTCGTGCCAAGTATCTATAGCCGTTTCTGTTCCTGCGGGAAGAGTGGGTCGTAAAGAAAACGTTGGCTCCCTTACTTTGGCCCCTAAGTGTCTGCTAGGGCCCCTAGCAGTTGTAGCGCCCTTCAGCGCTCCCTGTCGCCCGGCCGGTGCCTCTGGTTATTCCCAAGCCTCTTGTGGAGCGCTGTGAGGCTGCAGGGACCCACGTGTGATGCACTGGGAGCCACTCTGGGGAAACTAATTGCATACCGATGTAAACAATGGATGAGACACCAGAAGGACGGCCCAAGCCTACTTTAAAACACAAGTGCACTTCGCAAACCCAGTCTCTCCTTTCTCCAACCAGAACCAACGTTAACTGGGGGCCGTGGTGCTGGCAGTTATAATCGCGTGGTTCTAGCGGCGGGCAGAGTCAGTGCCCTTCATAAAGAACTGTATTGTTTTCATTGGTCTGTTATTTTCCAATTATTCACTCCTCATTCAATCCCCACTAACAACCTTCAGTAAATGAGGCCAGTGGAGCAGATTTCCCGTGCTGGCTCTGGGTGAAATAGTTAAGCCCATTTATGCAGCTACATTCCACACCGGGCTCTGACCTTGTCTTGTATTGAATGGACCAACAGGCCTCATTCAGGAGCCTGGGTTCTGACCGGACCCGACACTTAGCATGTACTCCTCCCAGCACGGGCCGAGACCGGAGATGGAAAGCTGTTGCAACGTCTCTCAGAGGACTCCTGCGAAAGACCACAGTCTTCTGAAACTAGGCTACGTCATGCGGGCCTACCCCTTGAGTATTCCCCTTCTTGTTGTGCAGAAGCTTCTCTGCAGATGGATTACAATAGAGTTTACATCCTCCGTCCTCCCAGCCATCTCCTCTGCCGATGGATTACAGTACGGTTTACAGTCAGTGGGATATCGTTTTCCTTGTGGAGATTTTGTTATGTGTTTTGGTTTCACCCATTGTTCCCTGTAACCAAAAAAAGAGAAACAACTCACAAATGATGGATTTGGATGGTCTTCCAATTTCCTGCTGTGAGCAGCAATTGGGAGAGAAGCCCAACAAAAACTGATTTGTGCGAAACCTAAATTGAATGATGTTAAATGTAAATGTTAAAGTGATTTATATTATTTTTTATATATATATATATGTGTGTATATATATGTGTATATATATATATATGTATATATATGTATATATATATATAAAGTAAATAATAAATTCACCAAAAATGTAGCAGTCTTTCCCCTCTTGTGTTTTTCAAACACAATCCAACGCTCTTGTGGTTCCATTCAGCCCATCTCTCAGTAGGCTGGAACATGTGGCAGGGGATTTCTCCTCCTTTCATACAACCCAACAGTATGGGAAGGCCTCTTAGGAGCAGCCTTCCCATACAGAGAGCCTTCCATTCCCAATATTGATGATAAAATAAAACCACCAGGACCTCCACAGCCTACCTCTAAGTGAGATGCATGTTTTCCTTAACAAGGAGGAGCATCTCTGCCTCGTTGCAGCTCGGTCTGCTTCTCTTCAAACCCAAGATATGTGAGCCGCAGAGCTGAATCGCTTCGACACAGGGGCGTCTGCGTGCCGTTAGTCCCAGTGCCGGGCAACGGACAGATTACTTTTTCAATATCTGAGTGCGGTCTCAACTCTCGACATTGGGGCCCGTGCAACGAAGCCATCCAGTGGCTGTGACGCCCTCGTCCCTGGCCCCTCTGGTCTCTTCTCATCCACAGTCTCCTCCAGCGTGTCGTGTTCAATGGGCCGTACCCCTCCTTTCATGCCCACTTGCTCTGTGGGTGATGCGGGTCTCTTTCCACCGTCTCAACCCCAGCAGCGGTAGCAGGTCTATCCATGCGTGGCAGCTCCCGAAGTCACCCGTGGTCATTGTTTAACATCCTCATCAAAGTGGCGGTCCTTATATCTGAGATCCAGTGATGTTGCACTGCAGAAAAGTGGATCAGACCCTGTTTGATAGAAGGGTTTGTTCACAGCCTCTGATAATGCAGCCTTTGTTGTTTTAACACCATGGCCTGGTGTCAGCCTCCCTGCTTTAAGACGCCTCAGGGCTCGAGCTGAGGGGATCACGTCGGCTCAGACGCCTCCGATGCGCTGACCTCTCGTCAGTGGTTCAGGCGGGCAGAGGAGTGGGATCAAGTCCTCAGCTAATCCCCGCTGGTGCGTGGCGCGGGTTCGGGTGAGGTCGTAGCTCGCGGAATATGTAAGGAGTGCGTGCTTTTGTTCAAGGAGTCTTTCCAGCGTGAAGAATGTACCATTCTACTGGGTGGTAACATCTGGCCGTACTCAGCTTCACCCTGATGGCCCTCAAGCGCAAAGTAGGCGAGCGGTGAATGTTTAAAGTGTTTGACTATCTTTTGGCCTGACGCCACCGCATCCGGATGCTCTCTGGCTCAGAACGCCACCTTGGCCCGCCAGCTGCAGGGGTGGGTGCCATGCGGCCAGACCGGCAGCAGTCCTGCGTTTGCCATATTACTGTCTTTCATTCGCACCACACGTTTTGATTTGTCTATGTCTATGTTTCCCAACATTGTCTCAAATGCATCTCTGGTAGCAGAACTCCTGGGACTGTTGCACTGCTTTAATCAGGTTAAAACCCCCCAGTCCACGCAGAAGGGAGTCAGCGTGCTCACAGGGCTACCAGCCCAACTCCGTGTCTCGGTTGTGTAACCGACGGCAGGGATGTCACCACAGCTCTCGAATGTGTGCGGCCACAGTGTTCCGGGGAGATGTCCGTGGGAGCCGGCCGACTGGGCGTCGTGCGGCGGCTTCCTGTCCTCCACCGGGCTTCAGAACGCCACATCCTCCATAATGGAGAATGCTTGGTCTCATGACTCGACCGCCTCGTGAATGCTTTGGATATCCACAGAGTCTTGTGGTGGTGGTGATTTGGGCTTTCTGATATCCAGTTCACTTCTTAGTTTTTTTTAGCACCTTTTCAGGTGATCGTTGTACGACTTCTTCATGCCTGCTTTTCCAGTTGCGGATGAGATTTGATGTGTCAAATCTCTTGTAGAACTACTTCATGAAATGTCACTGGAAAATATCTTGACTGCAAATCTGACAGAGAAATAATTAAATCCCTGTCAGTAAGGTATGGCTGAATGTCATTAAGAGATAGTAGAATATTATTAAGGTATTGTAGAATGTCCTAAAGGGTTAGGACAATATCATTAAATAGTAGAATGTCATGGTATAGTAGAATATCATTAAGGTACAGTAGAATATCATTAAGTATAGCGGAATAGCATTATGGTATAGTAGAATATCATTAAAGGAAACTCATTAAGGTACAGTAGGATGTGCTGACAGTAGAATGTATAAACAGCATGACGTCATGGAGGTACGGTGTGTTGTTCTGGCGGTTGCGGGCCAGCCCTCCTCTCAGTGACTCCACCAGTGTCCACGGCGCCAGCAGCCCTCCTCTCATCACCCACGGATCACATGGAGGTGGTTTGAATCTGCAGCGTCTGCACTCCGCTACACACGGGACTCCCGGCTCTTATGTAGATGACCAAAATGTCAAAGCTGATTTCTACAAAAGCGAGCAGAAAGGGGGTGGGGGGGATCCGGTCAGCGATGGCAGACGATTCCGCACGGGCGGAAGGGGGTAGTCTCCCGGGGGGCGGGCAGAGGTCAACCGAAACACATTTCTAAAGCGTTGACATCAGGGTCAAGCTGACTGTCGCCCCCCCCCCCCCCCCCCCCACACGTTATAGAGGCACACACGAGAGCCACATGAGCGGTGTGTGCGTGGCGGCGTGGACGTAAGGCGCTGCCGTCCCCCCCACCCCTGGGATCGGGCCGTCCTTGCCGTCAGGACGTCTATAATGTGGATGCGTGCTCGTCTGCCTTCCCGGCGTGTCAGCAGCTCCACTTATTTAGTCGCGAGACGCCTCAGGGTCAAAGCGAACGCGACGCCACACTGATGGCTTTTACACGCGGAGGAGGGACGCGCTGCCAACCGGGGGGGGGGGGCTGAGGACTCCAGCGGCTTGCCTCGGCTTCGGGCTTCGTTCTCCGGGCCTGGAAAGGTCCTGGAAATATCCTGGAACCCATCGATTACCCGTAAACAAACAGGCTCTGAGTTTTGTTTTCGTGTCTGTTTGTGTTCTTGGCATATTGTGCAAATAGAAGTAGATATACAGTATACACTAGGGCTGTGCAATTAATCGAATTTCGATCGCGATATCGATTTTGGGGTCAAACGATCTCCAAACTCGTATAATCGAGTTGAAACGATTAATTTGACGATGATGATTATGACATAGAAACACGTATAAGTATCCAAAATAAAACCTTTTTCGTGTGTAAGTGTACTGTCTGCCACAACATTCTGAATCTAACATTTGATTTTTATAAAAAACATTTCATGAATACAATATAAAGAGACGCGCAATATAAGACGCGTGCTGCATCAGGAAGTATGCCGTTGGCAGGAGGCGGGACATGCCAGTGAACCGCCAATCAGCAGCATCGGTCTACGCTGCTGATTGGCGGCTCACTGGCATATCCCGCCTCCTGCCAACGGCATACTTCCTGATGCAGCACGCCTGTTTGATTGTACACCTCTCGCCGCGTTGAATGCTTTCGCATGCGCGTCTCTTATATTGTATTCATGAAATGTGTTTATAAAAATCAATTGTTAGATTCAGAATGTTGTGGCAGACAGTACACTTACACACGAAAAAGGTTTTATTTTGGATACTTATACGTGTTTCTGTGTGATATTTGATGGTCTTAGTATATATATTTTATTCATGAAATGTTTTATAAAAATCAAATGTTATATTCAGAATGTTGTGGCAGTGCACTCAAACACAAAGAAAGTTAATTTTGGATACTTATACGTGTTTCTGTGTGATATTTGATGGTCTTAGTATATATATTTTATTAATGAAATGTTTTATAAAAATCAAATGTTATATTCAGAATGTTGTGGCAGTGCACTTAAACAAGAAGAAAGTTAATTTTGGATACTTATACGTGTTTCTATGTCATAATTGATTGTGTCAATAAATGCATGTTTTCAAACTCAAAAATAATCGTTTGAATAATCGTGATATCAATATTGACCAAAATAATCGTGATTATGATTTTTCCCATAATCGAGCAGCCCTAGTATACACCGTTGTGTGGTAGGAAAGATATGTGCATGCCGGTCGGGTAATAAAGCTTCTAGACAACATGAGGGCTTCTCACTAGTTCTATTGATGATCAGGGAGACAGCAGGGAGTTTAAAATGGCTACGATTACTTTCTAAAATTATCCGAATATTTATACTTTGATGGGTGTTTGTGGCACTCGATGACACAAACAAATGTTTTTGTGGCTAGAGAGTAATTAAATGAGTAAAGTTTTCAGTTCTGAAAGAAGGCATTAAAGCAGCCAACTAATGCTGAAGTTAGCACAAAGCTACTAATCTGGTGATTAGCAGCCTCTTTGCGTCAGAGTGGTGGGCTCATTGGAACGCTATGAACCCACTGGCTCCATGAAGTTGGTCTGTCTTGAATCATCCACTTTGAAAAGGCCCTCGGACTGCCTTATTTATTTATTTGGGCTCCGTTTTCCCTGTCATGGTGGGCTGGATTATGTAAGGTTGTCCCCGGGTATGAAACATTTATAGACGACTTCACCTCCTCTTACTTATTCACTGCAGCCAGAAGCAGCCAGGTCATCATCTTCCTCCACAAACTCAGTGGATGTAATGGACTGATGGTGTTTCTATTTGAACCCCGGTCTGAAGATAGTTAGTTGGTTGGTTTATGTTTAAACCCTGGTCAGAAGCTGTTATGTGTTGGTATGTTTAAATCCTGGGCTGAGACTATTTAGGTATTGGTTACGAGTTAACCCCTGGTCAGAGACCAGGTAAGCGTTGGTTGCTGGTTAAACCACACTCTGAGACTAGTAAGGCGTTGGTTACTGCATTATCTTGGTGAACCTCTTCAAATAGCAGGAGATGGAGACAGAAAAGAGTTTCTTGACCTCTCAAGTCTTCTGTAAGACACGTGGATGGTTTGAAAGCTTCCAGGGACTTGAGTTCATATTACAATAGGAAAATATCAGGCTGATGAATATTACTTGCATTAGGCTAATGAATACTACTTAAGCGGTGGAGTGAAATACTCTCGATAGAAGATTAAATTAGTTCCACATCTACGCATGCCGGTCATGAAGAGATCTTTGTTAATGTATTTGCAGTACATTTTAATTAAGAAACGTAATTTGCATAAGACTTTATATGGAACTAAACTTAATTCCTTCATAAATCAGAGAGCTAGTATAATGATATGTCCCCCCCAAAGACCCAAGACCTTATAGTTTATATTTAGCTTCAAATTATAAAACAGTTGGCTTGTCTGTTGACACTGAGAGGGAAACTCCAGGAGTCAAACGATCTGAACTCTCGTCAGCGTGGTTAACGATATACTGGTAATTAATCATCCATGGGTTCCAAAGTCCGTCTCCTTGTTTTGACGAGGACTCGGCTCTGGTTAGGGGTTTTATAGTCGTCAGTCTGCTGATGGCAGACATGCTACATCATCTCCAATTGTGTTGTCAACATTTTCAACCCATTCAATTCGGCCCCTTTTTCTTTGTGTGATGGATTATTCAGGCCTCCATAATCAATAGTTTTTAAAGCTTTACTCCTTGAATACATGTCACCTCTTCAGACGGATGAGGGCCGACCTGTCATCAATAAAATAAAGAAGGCTCGCGTTCCTTTGTGCTGGAGAAAAGTAAACGGGGAGAAGTTTATCTTCGGTGACAAGGAAAGGAAATTCATTTCCCTATCGCTCCTCTCCCGGGCTGACAGGAGCTATTAGGCCCGAGACAAATGTGGAGCTGGCGAGGCAACAATATAATTTTTCTCAGTCTGTTGCCAAGCGATTCAGCAGTTTTGATCCCAGATGACGTGCCTGCTGCCGCGATGTGGCCGAGCAGAGGAGGTCTCTGCGCTGGGCTCCGTTCCTCTGGGACTCTAGTGCCCCACGTCGTGGCTCTCTCTCCACCGGGTCCGGGACTCTTCCTTGATGTGGCTTTTCAACCGAGCTTTGGTCATGCTTCCTCTTCCTCTGCTCGACTCCACCTCCTCCTCCTCCTCCTCCTCCTCTACTCTTCGCAGATGATGTCATCTCCTAAGCACATGTCTCCTCCACCCCCTCCCGCCCTGGTGCTCCGCTCCCTCCCCTCCTGTCTCCTCCCTCCCCTCCCCTCCCTCCCCTCTCTCCCTCCCCGCTCTCTCCTTTCTTTCACTCACCCTCCCCTCCTGTCACCCTCTCCCTCTCTCCCTCCCCCCTCCCCCCCTGGTGCTCCACTCTCTCCGAGTGTCTCCTCCTCCTCCTCCTCCTCACTCCTCTCCTCCTCCTCCTCCCTCCTCCTCCTCCTCCCCTCCCTTCCTCCTCCTGCCCTCCTCCTCACTCCCTCCTCTCCTCTCCTCCCTCTCCTCCTCCCTCCCCTCCTCCTCCTCCTCCCTCTCCTCCTCTCTCTTCCTCTTCCTCCTCCTCCTCTCCCTCTTCCTCTTCTCTTCCTCCCTCCCTCTTCTCTCCTCCCTCCTCCTCCTCTTCTCCTCCTCCTCTTCCTCCTCCTCCTCCTCCTCCTCTGGTGTGGAGCCAGGAGGATGACGACATCTTCGTGCTACTCGTCTTCGGTGTTTGTTCCGACGGTTCCTCTACGGATTCCTGAGTTGAGGTCGGGAGGATAAGGGGGGGGGAAAGTTCTCCGACCGCAGCGGAGCTCCTGGCTGCCGGTCCGAGAACCTCGGAGACGGTTGCCATGACGGCGGGCATTCCTGTCTCGCCAAAACTCAAAGCCGGCTCCGTTCAATCTGTTTCTCGTACGAGGAGGGATCCAACTGGCCTTTTAAATATATATTTTCAATTTTATTTGTTTGTTTGTCGAAGCTGTCATCAGGGGGGACCGATTTTCGGAGCATTGGATGGAGACGGAGAAGCAGTGTTTAAATAAAGTTAGCTTGATTGATGGATACCGGCCGCGTCCCGACCACGCTGCATCCATCTCTTTCGTCCGATAGCCTCCCCTCACCCTCTGGGTTAATGTCTTTACCAGCAGTAAAAGGGCCCCTATTAACCGTCATCTCCACTAGTGGGAGGGCCCACTCTGATGGTAATCAGCCCGCCCAGTGGACCGTACCGGCTAGTCTGTCCGTC
Source organism: Melanogrammus aeglefinus (assembly GCA_900291075.1). NCBI lineage: Eukaryota > Metazoa > Chordata > Actinopteri > Gadiformes > Gadidae > Melanogrammus > Melanogrammus aeglefinus. Next base: position 219,485 of record OLKM01000480.1, on the reverse strand, counting down.
ACAGACGGCGGTGAACACCCCCCCCTTGTGATGTCACTAGAGGGTTGTGTTTGGGATGTGACGGCCCTGGTGGTGGAACGGAGAAGGCCAGGCAGTGTTACCCGTGACCCCCATGACCCTTGACCCCTCTGTTACCCGTGACCCCCATGACCCATGACCCCTCTGTTACCCGTGACCCCCATGACCCATGACCCCTCTGTTCCCCGTGACCCCTCAACCCCCCCCCTGGTGACCCATGACCCCTCTGTTCCCCATGGACCCCTCGATCCCCCCCCCCCCCCCGTGACCCCATGACCCCTCTGTTCCCCATGACCCCTCGACGACCCCCCCCGTGACCCATGACCCCTCTGTTCCTCCCTCTTCCCAGCGCGGGCCCGGGCCAGCCAGGTGCTGGTGCCCCAGAAGGTGAACGCGGTGCTGGGGAAGAACGTGACGCTGGAGTGCCAGGTGGAGGTGGGCACCAACCTCAGCCTGACCCAGAGCTCCTGGGAGCGCCGCCTGCCCACGGGCGCCGTCACCGTGGCTGTCTACAACCCCCTGTTCGGCATCTCCGTGCCCCCGGAGTACGCGGGCCGGCTGACGTTCCGCTCGCCGTCCTCCCATGACGCCACCATCCTGCTGAGCGACGTGGGCTTCTCCGACATGGGCGTGTACACCTGCAAGGTGGCCACCTTCCCCCTGGGCAACACGCAGGCCGCCACCACCGTCAACGTGCTGGGTACGTGTGTGTGTGGGTGTGTGGGAGGGGGGGGTGTGTGTTGGCTAAGTATGTGTGTGTGTGGGTACATGTGTGTGTCTGTGTATGCTTGGTGTGTGTGTGTGTGTGTGTGTGTACGAGGTTGCGGGGTGTGTGGGTTGGCCGTTTTTAGTGTGTGTGTGTGTGTGTGTGTGTGTGTGTGTGTGTGTGTGTGTGTGTGTGTGTGTGTGTGTGTGTGTGTGTGTATGCTGGGTAAGTGTGCGTGTGTGTGTGTGTATGCTGGGTAAGTGTGCGTGTGTGTGCATGTGTGTCGTGTATGCTTGGTACGTGCGTGTGTGTGTGTGTGTATGCTGGGTACGTGTGTATGCAGGGTGTGTGTTGGTTAGCTACGAGGTTAGGGGGATGGGTTTCTGTGTGTGTGTGTGTGTGCGCGTGCGTCCTGGGTACATGTATGTACGCGTGTGTGTCAGAAGGATCTGCAGCTGCTCTAATGAAGTGAATCCACAACAGAGTGTCATCATCATGACATCACCCTGAGCTGGGTCGCTCTGCGGGGCGACACATGGCGCGTGTCAGAGCGGAGTGCCAGCCCAGCCTTTAGATATCGTGTGTCTACATCACGGAGAAGTTATCTAAGATATCTTATTATATACTACACAACGTTATCAGCTGTCAGTCTGGGTCACAGGAGAGGAGACGAACCACCTGGGGGGAGAGAGAGGAGGTGAGGAGGAGGAGGAGACGAACAACCTGGGGGAGGGGGGAGAGGAGAGAGGAGTGAGGGGAGGAGAGGAGACGTACAGCCTGGGGAGAGGGAAGGAGGAGGGGGAGAGAGAGGAGGGGAGACGAACTGCTGGAGGAGAGAGGGCCGGGCAGGGGGAGGGAAGAGAGAGGGGAGGGAGGAGAGAGGGAGGAGATGGACGAGACGAACCATCCTGGGGGGAGAGGGTTCCGGGGGAGAGGAAGCAGCAGAGAAGGGGAGGGAGGAAGCAATGAGGGGAGGGAGGGGAGAGAGAACGAGATGAAGATGGGGGAGAGAAGGCGAGAATTTGGGGGATGAGAGAACAAGAAGTTCGGGGGGAGAAGAGGCAGGGGGAGAGAGAACGAGACGGGGGGGGGGAGAGATGAGATGATTTGGGGGAGGTAGAAGCAGGGAGAGGTGAGGCGGTGAGAGGAGAAGAGAGAGAGAGAGGGGGGTGTGGGGGAGGATGTCTGATTAAAGAAAGGGAAAGGGGAGTTCCCTGGTCGATGTACGTATTGGTTACATAACGGGGGAGAGAGGGGGAGAGGGGGGAGAAGTATATGGAGAGGGGGGACAGAGAAAGACTTCTAAAGAGAGAGATCACACGAAGCATGATGAGGAGAGGAACAGTGCTTTCTTCAGGGAGTCACGTGCACGCTCCCAGGATGTGCATGTGCACACTGTCATACCTGCACACTCCGAGACATACACTCTCTGGGACATGCACGCTCCGGGAAGTGCACGCTCTGAGGACGTGCACGCTCTGAGGACGTGCACGCTCTGAGCCGTGCACGCTCTGAGCCGTGCACGCTCTGAGCTCACCAGAGTGTTCTAGAGAGGAACCTGGTAGCAGAGATAAAGATGAACCTGTTAGCAGCAGATAAAGATGTTTATGACTTCTGTAATAAAAACCAACTACTCTGTCTTCTGTCCTGTCTGTCTGCTGTCTGTCTGTCGTCTGTCTGTCTGTCTGTCTGTCTGTCTGTCTGTCTGTTCTGTCTGGTCTGTGCTGTCTGTCCCCCACCCCCCCCTCCAGTGGAGCCTAAGGTATCCCTCTCGGCGGGCCCCGGGCCCCTGGTGGACGGGGGTAACGAGACGGTGGTGGCCACCTGCACGGCCGAGCGGGCGCGCCCCCCCGCCGAGGTGTCCTGGGAGTCGGCGCTGTTCGGCCAATCGGACGTGCAGCTGTGGGACGAGCCCAACGGGACCACCAGCACCCGGGTCCGCTACCTGTGGCAGCCCACCCGCCACACCCAGAGCCACGGCCTCACCTGCGTGGTCCGGCACCCCGCGCTCCCCGCGGACCACCGCATCCCCTACCAGCTCAACGTGCTCTGTGAGGACCCTGATCTTATCTTAACCTATCTTGACCTCTCGTGTCAACTTATCTTAACCTATCTGACCTTATCTTAACCTATATTACCTTACCTTAAGCGACCTCATCTCAATCTCCGAGCGAGAGCCATCCATCCTCCTAGCATCTGTCCTGCCATCCCTAAAGCTGCCGGGACCGTTCGTCTGAAGGACTAGGGGTCCCGGTTCAGCCAGATAGCGCTTAGCCTCCCCAACGCCCCCCCCCCCCCCCTAATGTTAACACCGGCGATATTAAAGAAGAATGAATGAAGTGTTGAACACCAGACGGGCCATCAGTGTGGATGAGTCCTCCTTTCCCCGACGTAGAGTCTGGACGTAGAGTCTGGACGTAGAGTCTGGTGCCTGCCTGCCTGCCTGCCTGCCTGCCTGCCTGCCTGCCTGCCTGCCTGCCTGCCTGCCTGCCTGCCTGCCTGTCTGTCTGTCTGTCTGTCTGTCTGTCTGTCTGTCCCGATGGAAGGGGAGACGGATGCACCCCATTGGTCAATGTTAGGTGGTTATGTAGGTTTATGATCAGGGTGTCAACATCGTCAAACTAAACTCACTTCCTGTCGCACCCCTCTCATGACCATTCTAACCGACATCACTTCCTGTGTGCCCAGACGCCCCGGACATCTCGGTGGTGGGCTACGACGGGGACTGGTACGTCGGGCGGGAGAACGTCCAGCTGACCTGCCGCGCCAACGCACAACCCCCCCGCTCACCACTTCAGATGGATCAGGTGTGTGTGTGTGTGTGTGTGTGTGTGTGTGTGTGTGTGTGTGTGTGTGTGTGTGTGTGTGTGTGTGTGTGTGTGTGTGTGTGTGTGTGTGTGTGTGATGATCAGGTGTGTGTGTGTGCGTGTGATGATCAGGTGTGTGTGTGTGTGTGATGATCGTGTGTGTGTGTGTGATGATCAGGTGTGTGTGTGTGTGAGGATCAGGTGTGTGTGTGTGTGTATTAGTGTGTGTGATGATCAGGTGTGTGTGTGTGTGTGTGTGTGATGATCAGGTGTGTGTGTGTGATGATCAGGTGTGTGTGTGTGTGATGATCAGGTGTGTGTGTGTGTGATCAGGTGTGTGTGGGTGTGAGGATCAGGTGTGTGTGTGATGATTAGGTGTGTGTGTGTGTGTATTAGTGTGTGTGTGTGTGTGTGATGATCAGGTGTGTGTATTAGTGTGTGTGAGGATGAGGTGTGTGTGTGTATGTGTGTGATGATCAGGTGTGTGTTTGTGTGTGTGTGATGATCGTGTGTAATGATCAGGTGTGTGTGTATTAGTGTGTGTGATGATCAGGTGTGTGTGTGTGTGAGGATGAGGTGTGTGTGTGTGTGTGTAATGATCAGGTGTATGCGTGTGTCTGTGTGTGTATAAACGGGTCCTAAAAGTTGAGCGTAGCGATGAATGAAAAGCCCTTATCCTCTCTGGAGGAGTGCTTAGTCACGCTCACATTTAATAACTAATCAACGGCTCCCAGAGCTGTTGGGGAGGCAAACTCATGTCCCTCTCCGCCCGTCCGCTCTGGTCGTAGGGTCGTCTCCCCCTTCATCCCATCATCCGCCGAGAGTCCCTCAGAGGAAGGGTCCGTCGATTTCGTGGAACGGTGAAGATAAAGTGTTTTATGAGGAGTTCATTAAATACGCAATTACTCCTGCGACCTCTTCTGCCTGCGCAGGAAGCATCAGCGCTGGTCTGGAGCTGAACTCCCTCAAGGAAGGTGTTTGTTTACCCCGCCAGGCGCTCACGCAACACAGGAAGAGAGGGAGAGGGAGAGGGAGAGAGGGGGAGGGAGAGGGAGAGAGGGGGAGGGAGAGAGAGAGAGTGTGAACAAAGGGCCTCAATGCAACACCGGAGCAGGAGTCGCTGAACAAATGAACAAAAGGTTCAGCGTCGGGGAGCGAGGCGTTCTCTGAGGAGCAGGCTGTGACGATGTGGGGGGAGGCTGTGCTAGAGCGGGCGTTCAGAACGGGAGGACGGCGTACCGTAGTCTGGGCCAGTCCTGCAGGATCCCCGCATCAAGCTGGACGTCTCTATGCACACACGCACGCACGCTTTTCGCATATGCATGACTACATTCTCGACCTCTTTGTTTGGATATCATGGAAATTCATATCGCAAATGTATATACATATCATAGTCCTTACGACCATGTATTTGGTAATGACTTTTGTTTTAAGTTTGAAGCTTTATAGTCCATGTAATTCTATAGTTCATGAGTGTTCTGGCGTTTTTTTTTCCTGCGTTCCGAAGTCGTAGGAATGTCCTTGAACTTTCGCAATGTTCGGGAATTCCTGAATCACGTGAAACGTCCTGGATTTTCAGAATGGCGAGGATGTTTTTGAGTGTGAATGAAAGTGTTCAGGACCAACGTGCCGACGAGGAAGGGAAAGGGCCCAGTCTGAGGCCGAACACAATGTGCTCTGTGTTCCGAGAGGCGATGAAGACGGTTGTTCCCAGCGTTGATTGATCGCCTTGGTTTTCGATCCAGCGCTTTGCAAAAACCCTCCTGCAAAAAAAAAAATCCCTGGATCGCCCGACTGCGCTGGGTCTACTCAGAGGAAGCTCTGGCGGTGATGACGATGAATCCCCTGGTCTTGGCGTGTGGTGATGAGTGACGGAGGTGTTGGGGTGCGTTTTTGTTTCGTGTGCAGGCTGGACAGCGACGTGTGGCCCGACGGGGTGGAGCGGCTCAACAACACGCTGCTCTTCCTGCGGCCCCTGCAGCGCAACGACTCTGGCGTGTACCGCTGTGAGGTGGCCAACAGCATCGACCTGCGCAGCCGCGACCTCCGCATCCTCATACAGGGTGAGTCCCCGCCCCGCAGACCACGCCCCCCTCCCGGGCACGCCCCATCCATCAGACCACGCCCCCCTCCCGGGCACGCCCCATCCATCAGACCACGCCCCCCTCCCGGGCACGCCCCATCCATCAGACCACGCCCCCCTCCCGGGCACGCCCCAGCCATCAGACCACGCCCACTCTTGTGCACGTACGTCAGACCACGCCCACTCTTGCGCATGTCCGTCAGGCCACGCCCACTCCCGTGCATCGCCCCATCCATCAGACCACGCCCCCCTCCCGGGCACGCCCCAGCCATCAGCCCACACCCACTCTTGTGCACGTACGTCAGACCACGCCCACTCTTGCGCACGTACGCCAGGCCACGCCCACTCCCGTGCACGTCGTCGCGCATGAGGGATTTGATCGGCGATGATCTGGTTTATTGAAGGACTGATGTTCTGTTGTCCAAAAAAACTAAATAGACAAATATACAAAAGGCCTCAGCGTGTATTTAATCATATGGCGGGAAAAATACTACCGTGATCAAGTGTATGGGTTTAGGCAGGGGGTGTGGTTGGCTTGGGCTTCGAGGGACAGGGGGGCTCGTTATCTGAACAACCCTCCCTCCCTCCAGACCAGGCGGGGAGGCAGAGCTAGCGTTGGGACAGTGTGGGACCAGTGTGGGCAAAAGGTCTCGGTAACTTTAATGTCATGACTCTGGGGGAACTGGAGGAGGACTGTGGTTCCTCTCTCTCTCTCGTCGCGCTCTGAGCAGCACTCTCATTATCCGCTCATAAGGTTCCAGACCGAGGCGACCGGGGACACGACCGCAGCCCTAGAACCCCTTCCGTCCCGTCCTCCTCCTCCTCCTCCTCCTCCTCCTCCTGACGACAGGCTGATTAGCACGAGGCTTCCAGATGTTCTAGCACTCAGGAGGGCTGATCCCCTGTGCAGATGTTCGCCCCCAGAGCCCTGATCTGTGGCTCCGCTCTGCAGTGTGACCCCCTCCCTGCGATCCCCTGATCTGTGGGAGCCTGCTCCTCCTCCTCATCCTCCTCCTCCTCCTCCTCCACCCCCTCCTCTCCCTCTTCCTCCTCCACCCTCCTCCTCCTCCTCCTCCCGGTGTGACGTCAGCGCTCCGTGTTTCCGTTGGCGGGCCGCGCGCCACGCTGGGCGCCCGCAGCCCGCCCCTGATGTCCCGCATTCATGAAACATTCAATGCTTCTTTTCAACTCTTATTTATTATTCATTATCTTCATTTCTTCTGCCTTTTGAGTGGAGCTGTATGAGCTGCACGCACGCACGTACGCACGCACGTACGAAACATGCACGCATGAACGCACGCATGTACACACACACACACACACACACACACACACACACACACACACACACACACACACACACACACACACACACACACACACACACACACACACACACACACACACACACACACACACACACACACACACACACACGATTTAATGAGAAGTGTGTGTGTGTGTGTGGTTGTGTGTTCCCTTGTCAATGCAGTGGCTTCAGTCTTCTTCATGTTCTACTCCACTACTGTTCGAGTTGTAGAACAGAGCGGTTCTAGAATAGTCTTCATGTTCTAGAGGAACACAAATACGTGTTCCTCTAGAGAACGTCTTCATGTTCTACTTCTAGAACACGTCTTCATGTTCTACTTCTAGGACACGTCTTCATGTTTTAGTTCTAGAACACGTATTCGTGTTCTACTTCTAGAACACGTCTTCTAGTCTTCTACTAGAACACGTCTTCTAGTCTTCTACTAGAACACATGTTCTAGTCTTATAGTCTTCTATTAGAACACGTGTTCTCAGTCTTCGTGCTCCAATATAACACGTCTTGAACACTGAACACGTCTACATATTGTTCTACGTGTTGTTGTGTCTCCCCCGGCGGTTAATCCCAGCGCTGTCCGTGCGTTGTCGTGGAACAGCGGTCAGCCCCCCCCCCCCCCCCCCCCCCGTCAGTGTGTTTAGAGGTGTACTCCCTGCTGGGTGCTGCTGCTCCCGCGCTGTGATGTCTCCCGCTGCTCACCAGGCAGCGACGCTAGCAGCTGTCAGCACGGCGCATGGTTAGCGCCTGGTGTTAGCATGGTTAGAGCCTGGTGTTAGCAACGTTAGCGCCTGGTGTTAGCATGGTTAGCGCCTGGTGTTAGCAGGGTTAGCGCCTGGTGTTAGCAGGGTTAGCGCCTGGTGTTAGCAGGGTTAGCGCCTGGTGTTAGCATGGTTAGCGCCTGGTGTTAGCATGGTTAGCGCCTGGTGTTAGCAGGGTTAGCGCCTGGTGTTAGCATGGTTAGCGCCTGGTGTTAGCAGGGTTAGCGCCTGGTGTTAGCATGGTTAGCGCCTGGTGTTAGCAGGGTTAGCGCCTGGTGTTAGCAGGGTTAGCGCCTGGTGTTAGCATGGTTAGCGCCTGGTGTTAGCATGGTTAGCGCCTGGTGTTAGCAGGGTTAGCGCCTGGTGTTAGCGGGGGCTAGTGGGTTATTAAGCAGGTCGCTACCCACATGTGCGGCAGTAGCTCAGGAGGTAGAGCGGGTTGGCTGGTAACCGCAAGGTCGCTAGTTTGATCCCCGGCTCCTCCTAGCCGAGTGCCGAGGTGTCACTGAGCAAGGCTCCTCACCCTCACTGCTCCCGACGGGCTGGCCGTCGCCCTGCGTGGTTGACTCAGCCACTGCTGTGTGCGAGGCCTGTGTGTTGCTGCTCGCTGTCGTACGTAATAACAGCACACTCGTATTCCCACCCCTCAGCGGCCCGTCTATTTATACCGCATCTTTATTGGCTGCTGTCAAGGCGGAAGGTCGCGACCCCGCGGTCACCTCGACAGCAGTCACCGGCGAGCGGGCGCTGTTGTTCTGAACCCGGTGATACATAACACAACACTGGATCAGAGCGACACGACAACACTGGCTCAGAGCGACACAACAACACTGGCTCAGAGCGACACAACGCTGGCTCAGAGCGACACAACGCTGGCTCAGAGCGACACAACGCTGGCTCAGAGCGACACAACGCTGGCTCAGAGCGACACAACGCTGGCTCAGAGCGACACAACGCTGGCTCAGAGCGACACAACGCTGGCTCAGAGCGACACAACGCTGGCTCAGAGCGACACAACGCTGGCTCAGAGCGACACAACGCTGGCTCAGAGCGACACAACGCTGGCTCAGAGCAACACAACACAACGCTGGCTCAGAGCAACACAACAAAACACTGGCTCAGAACAACACAACACAACGCTGGCTCAGAACAACACAACACAACGCTGGCTCAGAACAACACAACACTGGCTTCCCTCGGTCTGGTCCTTCAGTAGGATGTCATCGAGTGTAGTCATTTATTTAGTTTTTATTCTGCCTTTATCGTGTAATCTGGTCTTCGTTCGCCGTTTTCTTTATTTTGGTTCCGTCATTGATGAAACTAGTCGAGTCTGAATGTTCTATTCGATCAGTGGCGTTCGTGTTCTGACTGTTATCTCCGGCGCTCGCTGCGACCGGCGGGTCAGCCTCGTCTTGAAGTCTCTTCTTAGTCCCATCACTTTAATGTTCCTCTCTCCGTCTCTCTGTCCCCATGGCAACTTGGCTACTCGTCTCCTTCTCATCTAGTCTCCTTCTCATGTAGTCTCTTTCTGATGTGATTTCCTTCTAACGTAGTGTCCTAACTTGGCCTTCATCTAATGTAGTTTACTTTTAACGTAGCCCCCGTCTAACGTCTTCTCCTAATTTACCCTCCTTTTAACGTAGTGTCCTTCAAATGTAGTTGGAAGCTAGTACATTATCTACTGGATCTACAGTATAGTACATGATCTACAGTAAAGTACGTGATCTACAGTATAGTACGTGATCTACAGTATAGTACGTGATCTACAGTAAAGTACGTGATCTACAGTAAAGTACGTGATCTACAGTAAAGTATGTGATTTACAGTATAGAACATGATCTACTGTATAATAAATAGAACCGGTTTCTTAAACAGCCTCTAGGGATAACTCCTAATCTGCTAATCCTGGACTCCTGAACCAATAAAATCCTAAAATACCAGAAATACTTTGCCTAAAAATATGCACTACAGTAATCCTAAATATTCTTATAGTTGCTTGTAAACGCAACACACTATTCAGCCTTCAAAGAGGTCTCCTGTGAGGAGGTTTAGAGGCAGGGAGGTTCTTTGGTGAGGGATCAGTGAGTCTCTGAAGAGGTCTCCTGTGAGGAGATTTAGAGGCAGGGAGCTCCTTTGGCGAGGGAGCAGAGAGAGGAGAGAGCAGGACATCCCTTCCAGCTGAAACGCCCTAATAGAAGACCTCAGTAACCAACGCCGACGCAGCGGTCTCTCCCAGGAAGCATCCTCTGATTTCCCCGGTGCAGGAGCGTCTGGAGGCGTGTGCCCGCGCTCGGGAACTGCTTCCTGTTCAGATCGATGCAGAACCTCTTTACGTCGGAGACCAAACCAATATGAACTCGCCCTGTTTGTGTCGTCGTTTAGTGGATGTTTGTTGTCACGTCGAAACCCCCTAGCTGATGTAGTGACATTCTCCTCCCTTCTCTCCCCTCCCTCCCCCCCTCTCCCCCCTCTCCTTACTTCCTTCCTTCCTTCCTCTCCTCCATTAGTTCCTCCCTCCCTCTCCTCCACCGCCCCCCCCCCTGCCCGGGGCTCGTCCTCCAGCTCTCTGGACACCCGGCAGCGCGTCCTCTTCACCTCCCCCACCCTGGAGGCCCTCCCGGCGGGCCGCCTGGGCGCGGCAGTGGGCGGGGCGGTGGGCGGGGCTCTGTTCCTGCTGCTGGTGCTCTCGGTGGGCGGCGTGTGCTACCTGCGCCGCCGCCACGGCAACGGCCCCGGGGGCAGCGCCTACGGCAAGCCCTACCCGGGGGGCTCCGCCGCCGGCACCTCGGCCCTCCACGAGCTGCGGCCCGCCACGAAGACCCCCCAGGGGGGCCGCGACCGGGACCGCGAGGAGTGGGGCGGCGAGCGGGAGCAGAGCCGCCGTCATCGCGGCGACCAGAACGGGGACGGCCGCTACGCCAAGGGCTACACCCGCGCCATGAGGGAGAGCGCCGCCCGGGGCCCCGAGGGGCCCCGGCCCCCGCAGGGCGGCAGCCCGCGCCGTGGCGACCGCTCCGCCTGCTGCCCCCCTCCCCCGCCCGCCAAGCCGCTGGGCAACGGCTCCCCCTACTGGACGGCGGACGGCTACGACAGCGGGCCGGAGGACGAGTATGTCTCCCACCGGGACGGCTCCGTCATCTCCCGGCGGGAGTGGTACGTCTGATCCCGCCCCCGCCGGGACAGCCAATCAGAGACTCCGCCCGGACGGAGAGAGTATAGTTTGGGTTTGTCTGGTTTTTATTTATTTTATTTTTTTTTACTCTTGTGTTGAGTGGCGCCCCGACGCGCGTCGTCTCTTCATGTGGGGTCCCGAGGGGGGGGGGGGGGGGCTCCATCGCTCCAAAGGACAAGGGGGGGCTCCATCGCTCCAAAGGACAAGGGGACACGGATGGACAGCGGGACAGAGGGACAGAGGGTCAGACGGCGCCCCTCCGATGGTCGGGACGCCCGCTGCTGTCCCACGGAGAACACGCGCCCCAGGGTCCGGGGCGATGATGCGTTCATCAGATTCCCCCAATAGCAGTGCAGCGTTTCCGTCTCCGGGTCTGGTAGCAGGGAAGCTGTCGGTTTATCCGAGGGGGGGGGGAACCACTCTTTTTTTCAGGTTTCACCCGCGACGCGAGATACTTGAAGTGTATGTTTTGTAGAACTCTTTCTATCCTCCTGGATTCAGAACCTCCTTAACTTCTGCTGGGATGTCGTCGAGGGAGGGAGGGTGGGGGGGTGCAGACTCATCCAGAGCCTCTCAGGTCCCGGGGAAGCAGTGGTCTCTCACAGTCATCAAGTCCTCTTACGGTAGCGGCTCAGAGTGGTGCTCTGGAGTACCTCCCTGTGGATGTCTTTCCCCCCCATTACCCGCAACCTATGCACGACTCTGAGCCGCGGGGCTAACACACACAGCTACCAGGCTAACAAAAAGCTACTAGGCTAATCCAGGCTGATAGCTACAGGACTAAAACAAACAGCTACTAGGCTACTATAGATGGTGGGCTAATAAACAGCTACTGGGCTAACACACGCAGATGATGCTGAACGGGAGAGATTGTTCTTGTATTTTTATCACAGACATGCCTCCTAGCTGCGTCTCTTTTTGGTTTATTTATAATGTTTCAGAGTAGGAGATGAAGAGGAAGAGACAGCATGAGGAGGAGAAGCCTACTGCTAGCCCTGGTCAATTACTGCTAGCCCTCTGTTAGTCTTCTGTTAGCCCTGGTTAGCCTACCGCCTGGTATGGTTAGTATAGCGCTAGCTCATATTAGCCTACCGCTAGCCCTGGTTAGCCTACAGCTAGTCCTGGCTTAGCCTACCGCTAGCCCTGGTTAGCCGACCGCTAGCCCTGGTTAGCCTATTGTTAGCCCTGAATAGCTTACTGCTAGCCCTGGTTAGTCGACCGCTAGCCCTGGTCGCCTACTGTTAGGCCTGGTTAGCTTACTGCTAGCCCTGGTTAGCCTACTGTTAGCCCTGGTTAGCTTATGGCTAGCCTGCTCAGCCTACCTCCAGGCTTCGGTATGCAAACTTCCTCTGAAGTTCTTCAGTTTTATTTCATCGTATTTATATTGGGAGGGGTTTGTTAAACAGAGCAGCTTTCCTGGGCTAGGACATCCACATGTCCTAGTCTTGGTCGTTGACCGCCCCCTTAAACCCCCCTACCCCTTTAAGACGGACCCCCTCCTCACCACAAAACACGCCTGTCTGTGCCATGTCTGTACGCTGTTTGCACTAGACACCAGAGTATTATGTAGTCGACAACAGGGTCACAACGTTTCGAACAGACCGGCCCGGGTTCTGGAGAGACCTCCTGAGCCACCCGATGGAGCTGAGCTAGGTAGTTCTCCAGAGTAACACCGTATGTATTTGTTTACACATATCAAATATGAGCGTTGGCTGGAATTAGATATGTTTTGGGTCCGCCCTTATTGGGATCGCCAAATTCAGTTTTCCCGCCGCAAGACAGCCAAATATTTGTGTTAATTTCTAAATGCAGTCTGTGACAATGACCATGTTTAAGTGTTACCGACGAGGTTTCAGAAGAAAAACTGAAGAGTAACTTTATTTTCTACAAGATCCCGTGAAGAATAAAGTAAAAAGATGCTACAAGCCAGAGGGATCTCGGAATAGCCGTGGTAGAAGCTGAGTAGGAGCTCTTAGACAGCGCTGTGTAATAGGTAGAGGTATAAACACTCTGTGGTTGTTTCTACAGAACTGGAAACGGTTCCTCCTGTGATATTTCTATATTTGATGGGTAGCTTGTGACCTTGTACAGAGAGTAGAAGTCTTTTCGTTTGTAGTTTGGATCTGCTAAGCACTTTACCGTCCAGTACAACTTAAATCCATTCAGTAGAGCTCGACGACTTTTATTTTGGTATTTTTCGTATATGACAGTTTTTCGATACTCCTCCATGTGTTGAAGCGCTGATGCTGTGCTTGAGGAAAAGAAACGCCAACACATGCATCTCCTAGATACCCTGTCTGGTGTTACTCTGTATAAATCATTACTCCTATACAGTATGTGAAGAACAGACCCCCACACTGGGCCTACTGGGTCCCTGGCAGTACAGGCCCCCAACACTGGGCCTACTGGGTCCCTGGGGGGGCCTCTCTGCGTCTATGGAGGACCAATGGGTCTGGCCCCTGGGTCTCTAGTGGGACTGGCCCCTGGGTCTCTAGTGGGACTGGCCCCTGGGTCTCTAGTGGGTCTGGCCCCTGAGTCTCTAGTGGGTCTGGCCCCTCGGTCTCTAGTGGGTCTGGCCCCTGGGTCTCTAGTGGGTCTGGCCCCTGGGTCTCTAGTGGGACTGGCCCCTGGGTCTCTTGTGGGACTGGCCCCTGGGTCTCTAGTGGGTCTGGCCCCTGGGTCTCTTGTGGGACTGGCCCCTGGGTCTCTTGTGGGACTGGCCCCTGGGTCTCTTGTGGGACTGGCCCCTGGGTCTCTTGTGGAACTGGCCCCTGGGTCTCTTGTGGGTCTGGCCCCTGGGTCTCTAGTGGGACTGGCCCCTGGGTCTCTTGTGGGTTTGGCCCTAGCTCTGGCCCTGGCTCTGGGTCTGGCCCTGGCTCTGGCCCTGGGTCTGGCCCTGGGTCTGGCCCTGGGTCTGGCCCTGGGTCTGGCCCTGGGTCTGGCCCTGGGTCTGGCCCTGGGTCTGGCCCTGGGTCTGGCCCTGGGTCTGGCCCTGGCTCTGGCCCTGGGTCTGGCCCTGGCTCTGGGTCTGGCCCTGGGTCTGGCCCTGGGTTTGGCCCTGGGTCTGGCCCTGGCTCTGGGTCTGGGTCTGGCCCTGGCTCTGGGTCTGGCCCTGGGTCTGGCCCTGGGTCTGGCCCTGGGTTTAGCCCTGGGTCTGGCCCTGGCTCTGGCCCTGGGTCTGGCCCTGGCTCTGGGTCTGGCCCTGGGTCTGGCCCTGGGTCTGGCCCTGGGTTTGGCCCTGGGTCTGGCCCTGGCTCTGGGTCTGGCCCTGGGTCTGGCCCTGGGTTTGGCCCTGGGTCTGGCCCTGGGTCTGGCCCTGGGTTTGGCCCTGGGTCTGGCCCTGGGTTTAGCCCTGGGTTTGGCCCTGGGTTTGGCCCTGGGTCTGGCCCTGGGTCTGGCCCTGGGTCTGGCCCTGGGTCTGGCCCTGGGTTTAGCCCTGGGTTTGGCCCTGGGTTTAGCCCTGGGTTTGGCCCTGGGTCTGGCCCTGGGTTTGGCCCTGGGTCTGGCCCTGGGTTTAGCCCTGGGTTTGGCCCTGGGTTTGGCCCTGGGTTTGGCCCTGGGTTTGGCCCTGGGTTTGGCCCTGGGTTTGGCCCTGGGTTTGGCCCTGGGTTTGGCCCTGGGTTTGGCCCTGGGTTTGGCCCTGGGTTTGGCCCTGGGTTTAGCCCTGGTTCTCATCAGTATTTATTTGCCACGTTAAAGAGTATTTGTGTTTCACTAAATGTCACGTGCCTTAGATGCCAACAGCCTCCGTGTTGGAAGAGCTTAGATTAAAACGTAGGAACTGGGTTTTCTTAGCCTCCAGGCATTAGGATGTCAGCGTTTCCGCGTTGTCTGATTTTAATTTTTTGGTGAAACATTTGAGGAAACGATCTTTTCCAAACCGTCCCTTCCACTCTCCTGTGCCATATGTAGTCCACGGTGACGTTTGACCACAAGCCAACGATCAACTCGCACCTCGGTTCCGATGAAGGTAACAGAACGAAGCGTCCGTCGTGGCTCAGAGTCGTACTTCACGGGTGTTTCTGTCGGCCCTCGACCCGGGTCCCCACGCTGGTGTGTTCTCCTGTTGGAGCTGCTGGAAGCACGAGGCAAGCAGGAACAGCTCTAGAGCGGACTCACTTTGTCTTAAGGACCCACAGCGTTTTGTACAGATGTTCAGCAGCTGCTCCATACAGAGTGGGAAGCTCTTTTGTAAACCTTTTGAAACACTTGAGTTAAATAAAGCACCTTAGCACCTGCAGTCCTCGTCAATGACCTGAGAAACTCGCTCACACGTCCCTGCTCTGCATCTCTTACCAATGCACAGAATTACTTATTCCTATGGTGAATAATCACTTGATATGACTTCTTATATGGTATAGAATCACATTATCGTACAGAATCACATTATTATCGTACAGAATCACTTATTTTTAGGGTACAGAATGACTCAATATAACGTGTTTTACAGAATCACTCAATATAACTTATGGAGCAGAATCACTTAATATAACTTCTTATGGTACTAAATCACTATTTATTGCCCCAGAAGAATATCACCCCGTTACTCTTGTAGCTCACCAAACATGAGAGGACTAAAGTACATGTCTTTTACCGCCTGAGCATATAGCATTCTGTAGGCTCATAACACGAGTTACCAGTACTAAATCTATATCTTGAGCATGTTCCTGTTCTAACCTGCTGCTGCTCAGGCGCAGACTTCTCTCTCCACAGGATGTGGTGGATCCTTTAGGACTCAGGTAATGGTTTTACCTGCACACCGTTTCGATTTATTGTCCCTTTTTAATTGCTGACCACCGATCGGGCGTGCAATGACCCACACAGCCGCACACAAACAGTCTCAAAGATACACACACACGCACGCACACGCACATCCAGACTCTGAAACACACGCACACTTTTTCTCTCAGACACGCTCTCTCACATACAGACACACACATACAAACTCATACACACACAGACACACACACACACACACACACACACACACACACACACACACACACACACACACACACACACACACACACACACACACACTTCCCCGTGACACGGTGTCTCACACACATCTGTCCTCTTATTGTGGGAGAGACAGACGTCCCCCGCACCCCCCCCCCCCACCTCACCCCCCACTTCCTCTCCCCCAGCCGGTCGTCTCCACGGTGACTCCCCCTCCCTCCCACCTGTCTGCCCCCTCCCCTCTCTCCAGGCCAGTGACTCCTCTGTCCCCATGGCAACAAGCTCATCTGGTGACAGCAGCGTTCTCCTCCGGCATTCTCTAAGGAAACCCCCACCCCCCCCCTCCTCCTCTCCCTCCTCTCCCCCCTCCATTACCTCATCTCTCTCCCCCCTCTCTTTCCCCCTCTCCTCATCTCTCTCCTCATCTCCCTCCCCCCTTCTCTCTCCCCTCTCCTCCTCCCCCCTCTCCACTCCACCATGTGGGGGTGGGGGGAGGGGGGGTTAAACGGTTCGTTTGAGACCCAGTGGGATGATGTCATCGTTGAATGATGTCACCGGGAGGTGGATGGTCCCGCTTCGACGTTCCTCAGCAGAGCTCCGATGGAGGATGTGAGGTGATGGTGATCGGGGGTCCGGTCTACCCGTTAGCTTGTGTTTGACCTCCAGCCGAAAGGTTGACGGTTGGATCCTGCCATTGCCCGCAGCCCACCGTGGAAGCCGAGAGCAAGATGCCCCCTAACCCCTACCTGATCATTATTGATCCGGTAAGATATTAGATATCCATGCATCTTAATATCTAACATATGGTTAATATTGTGCTTTAAATCCAGAAGATAGTGATGATATCGAACAGTTGAAGATATGAGGAGCTGCTTCACTCCAGCAAAGCCGCCCGGGGCTTTAAAGAGGCTGTGTTTACCCATTAAACGCCAAGGAGACGTTAGGGTGACCTTGAGACGGAGCATGCTCAGTGTGGACCTGGACACACTGGGCATGCTCAGTGTGGACCTGGACACACTGGGCATGCTCAGTGTGGACCTGGACACACTGGGCATGCTCAGTGTGGACCTGGACACACTGAGCATGCTCAGTGTGGACCTGGACACACTGAGCATGCTCCAGTGTGTGGACCTGGACACACTGAGCATGCTCAGTGTGGACCTGGACACACTGAGCATGCTCAGTGTGGACCTGGACACACTGAGCATGCTCAGTGTGGACCTGGACACACTCTACCTGAGACGTGATCAATATAGTTCAGTATCAATACATGATCTCTATGTTATCAATACGTCATCTCTGTTATCAATACACAAACTGCGTTATCAATACATAATCTTGGTTATCAATACATGAGCTCTATGTTATCAATAAACAATACATGAACTTTACATGATCAATATCCATGTTGACAACATTATCAAGACCTTATTTATTTATTAATCCACTTGTTCTCTCCAATGCCAGGTTTTACCAGCGATAATGAAACGATCAAAACTGTATCCATGCAAACATTTACAAATTTTAACTTACCAATAACATAAATTTCAAAATTATTGTTTGAGTCGAAACTCCTGTTACACGTTTAATTATGTTTCTGACATTAAAGAGATTAGAAGACTTCAGAAGAGAGTAACATGAATTGGCCTAGAAAAATACTATAAATATATGTACTGCTGTATTCTGTGTACTCTATGAAATTATTATGCTCTATATACCCTGTGTACTCTAGTATACTCTATAGTATACAATATATACTTTTTGGTAAGCTCTATATACTCTGACCCATAGAGTATATTATAAATACTAGTATACAATATATTCTATATTCTATATACGCCATACAGTATACTTTATAGTATAACGCTGTAATATAGTGTAGTATAATCTATATACTTTATACTCTTTATACTGAGTTTACTCTAGTATACTCTATACGATAGAGTATAGTACACTATAGAGTATACTATAGCGTATACTAAGTATGGTATACCTTATAAAATGGAGTATACTATAGTATACTCTTTATACTCTATATACAGTATTCTCTCTAGTATTGTGTATCTCCTCCCGTCAGTCCCCCCCCCCCCCTCCATGGGGGTCCTGAGCAGACTGCTCCCTGTCTGATGTCCTTCCCCTCCGGTTCTATCCGGTTCCGTCTGCTTCTGTCTGGTTCTGACCTCCGGGTCCCGCCAGCATCTGTTCCTCCCCGACTCTGCAGTAGCACGACCTTCGACCCTGGCTGTTAAGACGTTCGTCTCCCCTGACTCCTCCTTCTCCTCCCCGGGGGTCGGGGGGGAGTATATATGTCCCGTCCCGTCCCCCGTCCCCCCCTTACATTGCGTTGATCGAGGAAAGGATTGGGCCGATGTGTGACCTTCATTCTGTAAGGGAAGGTTGATTGCTGAGTGTTGATTGGACCGCCCCCCCCCCCCCCCCCCCCGATCAGTGTGGTAATCATCTCTGCTGCTTGAGAGACCCTCTGCGTAGCAGGCGCCACACACACTGGGTAACGAGTGCACCAGTACGCACCACCAGCCAAGGGAACCCACTTTGACCAGGCTGCTCTGTGACGGACATGAATAAATCAGACCTCCTGTCACACTGACAGGAACAGGAAGTGACCCAGCCTACTGCTGACGGCCGGTGAGAGGGGCCCTTCTGTTTAACTGTAGAGGATGAAGACACAACAGACCTACTTCATATGTTGTGTAATGCTTTAAAAGTCGTACCTACCTTCATCTAGTCCCGGAACCTTTCTCATTTTGTTTCGTAACCATCCTTTGGTTTTAATCTCTTTTTTTTAAGGAACTTCAGTATGAGCATCTGTTCGTAAAGTACAGACTGTAGGGTTCAATAGGCCTACACTACTGACCCCTTACCGACTGTACCTCCCTTACAGACCGTAGGCCTACACTACTGACCCTTTACCGACTGTACCGGCTGAAGGTACTGACAGTAGGGGTCAGTAGGCCCACTGAGCCCTACGGTCTGCGCCCTCCTTCCAGGCGCTAGGTGCGCAGTGGTTTCTGTTCCTTGTTGTTTCTGCGTCTCCATAAACCCTCATTCTGGCTCGCTGAAGCGCCCTGGCCTCGCCGAGTGGAACGCCGGTTCCTGATTGGCTAATAAACCCCGTTCATCTTAATCTCATTAATCCTAATCTCCAATCCGGACGACACGTTGTAATCCTGGTCCCACTTGAGGAGGGGCTGAGTCACTAACATACACTGCCCTGCGCAGCACACTGGCTGGATATGTATATATATATATGTATGTATAATGTGTGTGTATATGTGCATAATTATATATACCGGTATGTGTATATGTGCTTGTTTATTTGTATATATGCAGTATATATATATGTATATACACGTATATGTATGTGTAGTAGATATATAGATGTAAATATTTATCTGTGCGTGTGTGTGTGTGTCTCTCTCTCTCTCTCTCTCTCTCTCTCTCTCTCTCTCTCTCTCTCTCTCTCTCTCTCTCTCTCTCTCTCTCTCTCTCTCTCTCTCTCTCTCTCTCTCTCTCTCTCTCTCTCTCTCTCTCTCTCTCTCTCTCTATATATATAATATCTGTGTGTGTTTAATATGTAAAGTATTCATACTCCTCAACATCCTTTTATGATAAATGTCATTTTCTTTCTTTCGTCACTGTGTGTGTGTGTGTTCAATGAATGTGTTTGTTCGGTGCATGTGTTCGGTGTTTGTGTTTGTTGTATTCGATGTGTTTGTGTGTTTGATGTGTGTGTGTGTGTATTCAATGTGTGTGTGTTTGTGTATTTGATGTGTGTGTGTGTGTGTGTGTGTGTGTGTGTGTGTGTGTGTGTGTGTATTCGATGTGTGTGTGTGTTGTCAGGTCAGTCTCGTCAGGACCGGTTGGACTCCATCGCGGTGGCGGGGGCAGTGATGGGCGCTGTGCTCGCCCTCTTCCTCATCACCGTCTTCACCATCGTCATCATCGCCTCCCGCAAGACTCCACCCCCCAGCTTCACCGACAAAGTGTGAGTCAACCGCAGAGCAAGGCACCAACACTGCAGGGTTGGGGGTTACATTCCCATTGCCAGAGCAAGGCATTAACACTGCAGGGTTGGGGGTTACATTCCCACTGCCAGAGCAAGGCATTAACACTGCAGGGTTAGGGGTTTGAAACCTGTAACCTGGCAGTGTTAATGCCTTGCTCTAAGGCTGTGCCCTCACTACACAGGGTTGTCTATGTTTGTATTGGTCATTAAGAGGAGCTCAAAACGTGGTCCAATCAGATGGTAGCACACGTCAGAGAGGAGGAGGAAGAGGAGGAGGGAGAGGAGGGTGGGGTGGGGGGGGGGGACATGAGGTGAAGGTGGGCCGGGTGATTGGTGTTCTGGCAGCCCGCCCTGGTCGTCATATTCCTGCTGGCGTGTGGATCTGCGCGACACGTCCTCCCCTTAATGCTCATGCTGAGCCACAGAAAGTCACTTTTAGCATGAATGATTTACTGAGGACCAGGACCGAGAGGTCCCTCGCCACGTCGCCTTCTGCTGAGGTCACCTGGTCACCAGGTTCAGGACCGACCCGCTGAACCGTTAGTTAACCGGAGGTCACCAGGTCACTAGGTTCAGAACCGACCAACTATCCGTTTTAGCTAGAATTAAAGAGAAGGTGTGTGTGTGTGTGTGTGTGTGTGTGTGTGTGTGTGTGTGTGTGTGTGTGTGTGTGTGTGTGTGTGTGTGTGTGTGTGTGTGTGTGTGTGTGTCTGAGTCTGGTGTGATGTGGTGAGTCTGTGGTGTTGTGTGTGTCTGTGTCTGTGTGTGTGTGTGTGTGTGTGTGTGTGTGTGTGTGTGTGTGTGTGTGTGTGTGTCTCCAGGATTGATCTTCCTCCGACCCACAAGCCCCCCCCTCCCTACGCAGAGAGACCCCCCGCCATCCCCCTGGGGGTCCACGCCTCGCAGGTGGCCTGGCTGGTCCAGGTAAATAAGCCCCTCCCCCTGCTCACCTGGGCCAGGTAAAGAAGCCCCTCCCTCACACTCACCTGGTCCCGTTTGACAACCCCCCCCCACACACACACACACACACACACATTTATATACACAGGGATAGATAATAAAAGTGTGTGTGTGTGTGTGTGTGTGTGTGTGTGTGTGTGTGTGTGTGTGTGTGTGTGTGTGTGTGTGTGTGTGTCTAACAGGCTCGCCGGGCCGGCCTGGCCTCTCCCGCCGCAGGCTCCGCCCCCCAGCTGTCGGAGCCGCAGTGGGTGTGTCATCAGAGTGGGACGGACCGCGTCTTCATCAACCACAGAGAGCACTACGTCTGAGGCGCACGCAGTTGACCAATAGCATCGGAGCGTCAAGTGCGAGACACGCCCCTAACACCCAGTCGACCAATCACAGTTGAGCGCTACGTTCCGTTTTGTAGTATGTCTTCAGAGGTCAAACTGGGAGCTTGGTCAGATGTTGTTTAGCAGCTCCAGTGACGATTTAAAGATATAAAGATATAACGTCGAAGGTCCTGGTCTGAGGCTTGTTCTCAGCGTTCATCAATGCATTAAATAAAACACAAGGGTCACCAGGAGTAGACATTAATATTCATATGAATGTGATTATGAGCCAGATGAGACCGGACAGCAAAAGGGGTTAGCTTAGTTAGCTCTAGGTCAGGTGTGTAGCAGTAGAGTTATCTATTAACACAAATAGACATGATGTCTAACCACTGTAGGAATGTTCCTAGTGTAGATTTTAAATGATACAAATTGTTTGCTTACGTACGTTTGTATAACATCTTAATGTGAGTTTAAAAGTTTACATTTTAATAACTAGGTTTTATAATGCGTTTTTTTTTTATATACTTTTTTAATTGTAAATAACTTGTTTCTGCCTTAAAGACATCTTTGACCGTTCTTTGACCTGATGATTTTTGCAATGTTAAAAAAAAAAAACACGTTGAAGTATTTTTTTTAAAGTCTAAAGTATTCCTTGAGTTCTACTAGTAGAATAAATGCTGTTTTGTGTCAAGATGTTTAAAGGTGTTTATTTTATTAGTAAAAGTATTTTTCCAATTCATTAAAGCGTTCACCACATGAACAAAATCCTTTGGCGTCCGTCTTCTACCCGCGGAATAGGGTGAGCGGCTGGGGGAGTGAGTGAGAGGGGGAGCGAGTTAGTGGCTGAGAGTCGTGATTCCATTTGAAGGTTCGGCAGTAATGCAGTCTGAGTCAGAGCTAGAGACCATTGTGTTGTGGTGTTGTGTGGAAAACACGACGCCACAAGGTCACACTAGAGCTGCTATTTAACGGGTTTCGTGTTTTGGTTTCTTGGCTCTGAAATGCGTCGATGATTTGATGTCCGAACCACAAGAACTCAGAAGCACATTCAGCGGAATTTGTTCTTCTAAGAGTCGCAATGAATCAAAGAATAAGACAAATATGAAACATTTAAAGGGTGTGAAACCTTAACCCCTAAAACCAAACCCTTGAACCTAGAAAGCAAACCCTAAAACCTACCCTAAGAGGAAACCTTAACCCCAAACCAAACTCTAACCCTTAACCCTAACCCCGGTCCTTAACCCTAACCATATCTATTAACCCTTACCCTTATCCCTAACCTAACCCTTAACCCTAACTCCAGCCCTGCACCCTTAACCAATCCCTTAACCCTAAACTCATCCCCTAACCTCACCCCTTAACCTTAACCCCAGCCATTAACTCTATCTCTGTGTTCTTCCAATATATAGTTATTTTTTTCAATGGTATTTGATTTTTGACTGATGAATAAATATGAATGCACTCATTGATAGGATAAAGGTTAAAATAAATATGTGTTTGTATATAAACGTTATATAAATAATCTGTCTTCATGGTACTAGGTATTTGTACGTTGACCAACGCTTCCATCTAGCGGTAGTTCCTAGAAGTGCAACCTTCACTGAATCAAACTGATTAATCATCTATTAAAAATCGGCTTACCACTGCCTCAATGTAAGTACGACCAAAACATAATCAATAAAATCAGTTTTTTTGCTGACTAGAATGTGGTACTACTAGCCCCATGTATTTATGCATTTATGAAAAAAATAATACTTGACAGATGTGTGTAATATGCAATTATGTGTGAAAATTAATATGTGTATTAATTTAAAACCACACAGCACTTCAATTTAGTTTGTCGATAACTTTATTGGGGAGCAACATAGTGCATGTTAATACAAAACAACATGACATAACACTAAAACATGAGAGGGGGGGGGTGCTGATTCCCATCTGAAAGCACCGGTCGATCCCCAACGTAGTCACACTTAAAGTTCACACATGCCCATTACTTTAATAGTTAATGTCTGCCCTATAGGGGAAATAATGAATTATGAATTCATATGCACCCCAAACATCACTTAACTGTTGAATACAAACCGGGAGCTACATGTAGGCTAAATAAAACCTAAATAGGCTACCTTTTCTTCTTTTGGATCGATTGGCAGAGCGTTGGTATTGGCTGGTGAGGTGCTCACATGCTTATAAAAAATACCCGGACCAGATGAAGAAATGACCTGACCATTGAGACTTTCCAGTGACCCCAGTGACTATTAATCTGTCTGGAAGAGCGTCTGCTAGGTCCTATTTCTGAGTCGGCCTCATCACCAAACGCCGAAAACTAAAATGAATAATGTTTACTATAACCAGGGCTGTCATATTTGTTTGGGTTCCTTCTGGGTCACTACCACGCGAAAAGACTGTTCACACATAATTCCCTTGTTTCATAAATTCTACTTATCCTCACCCAAACCATTACCACCCGACACTGAGCAAAGCGATTGCGCATTGCTTTGTAAAGGGACTTCAGTGCATTCCAGTGCACCACGTAAACTAAAATATCGACTTGAATGGCCAAGAAAGTCGTTTAAAACGGGAATGATATATTAATCTTTCTTATTTAAAATTGTTGAAATACAGATATGTCTGCAGGTGCTGACATAGGCCTAAGTATGTCTGCAGGCAGATAAAAAAATATGTAAAATCGAATCAAAATAATACCTCTGTGATGATTTTCAGCAAATTTTACTGCATCATCTTTTAATATTACATGCTAAAGAAATGCCGTATTTACATTTATTGCTATGTATTAAAAAAATGCTTTCAGAAAATCAAACCTAATAGTTTTCTACAAACTCCATAATTTTCTGGTTCAACTTATCCTTCGGGTCATCCTCTCCTCATTCCTCTCCTCCCTCCATCCATCTTATTCTGACCTTTAAGTTTGCCTTACTATATATATATATATATATACACACACACACATACATATACATATATGTATGTATGTATGTATGTATGTATGTATGTATGTATGTATGTATGTATGTATGTATGTATGTATGTATGTATGTGTGTGTGTGTGTGTGTGTGTGTGTGTGTGTGTGTGGTGTGTGTGTGTGTACTGTATGTATGTGTATATATATACACACACATATATATGCATACATACATACATACATACATACATACATACATACATACATACATACATACATACATACATACATACATACATACATACATACATACATACATACATACATACATACATACATACATACATACATAAATAGGCTTATATACAAATATATATATTATATGAGTGAGCATCTAATTATTAAAACGTCACACAGTAAAGCAACTTGAAAATCATCACAGAGTTTTCCCATGGACACGTTCAACAAGAATATGATGAAGTAGGTAGAAGACAATTTGATTTGATTATTTTCTGAATTGTCTATGAATTATCTGCCTACATAATGTTGCATGAATATTGGGCAAGAACAATGGAAACTAAGAAATGTAATCGTTCCCGTTTCAAACAACTTTCTTGGCAAGTCGAGCACATATTTCTTTATATGTACTGAATTTACGAGTTTACGAGGTGTACTGGAAGGCACCATGCTTTACAGAGAAATGTAGATGTGCAATCACCTTTGTGAGTAGATGGCGGGACCGCAGGCGTGGCATCATATGATTACATACAAAGTTATATTATTGAATAAGCTTGCGTGATAGTGATATAGCACATTATTTTTTTTGAGAAATAGGAGGTCTGGCCTGAGTGCGTGTGAGAGGGTGAATTAAGTCTCACCCTCAATGCGTGAGAGTTGGCGGATCTGAATAAATTACAGTTGTTATAAATTGATTTAGCTTCTTCAGGAGGTCTAAATAATTCTGCGGCAGCGCTGAGCTCTTGCTGCTCCTTACATAAATAACTTTAAGACTTTAAGACCAAACGACACCTCGGTGGTTCAGCGACGACACCGGGGAGCAGATCTGGGTCGGCCGGGCGGGTTAACCATCTACAATGTTCGGAAACCATGACAACTAATGTTTATTGTCAGAGAGAATTCAGAAGGCTTATCCGTTGAGACGTCATGGTTTCCTCTTAGGTTCTAGAAGGTTTTTGCCGCCCAACTGCCCGAGATGTCCGCCAACTGAATACGCTCTATTTCCTGTCACTAGTGACAATGCTGTAAACTTTACCGACGGACTCTTTAAATTAAACCAGGAGGACTCTTTGAACAAACAGAGAAGACGCGACAGGAATAGGCGACAGGAACATACGTCCTGCGCCACACAGAACACAGAGTTTCTCATGTGGTGAAAGAACTTCGTCGTCTTCGTCTTCCTCTCCATCTTGTTACTTGGCCTTGGCCTTCTGTTTGGGGGCGGGGCTTACAGGTGCAGGTGTTTGAGGGGGCGTGGGGGCGTGGTCGACGCAGCTGCAGAGGCGGGAATGACCTTCCTGTACATGCTCATAAACCTGCAAACACACACCACGCACACGCACACGCACACGCACACGCACACGCACACACACACACACACACACACACACACACACACACACACACACACACACGGACACAATCAATAGATATTCAGGTGTGCCAGAAGATCCCAGCCTGACTCAGGACATGTCTGTCAGGATTCCTTACATGGTTTTGACCCTCTTGGTGGTGGCACGGAGGGAGCGAGACAACCTCCTTATTCGGACCTGCGGTCAGAAGACGACAGATCAGACACAGAGCCTACCTGTCCCCTAACAGGTCCTCTGACCTCTAACCTGTACTCCAACAGGTCCTCTGAAATCTCACCTGTTGCTTTCTGTAGAGGAGTGGCACAGAGAAGGCAGTGATCACCCCTGCAACATGAAGAGTGAAATGTTAAACCTCTTGTTATAACATCTAACATTTTACAACACGTCCCGCTTATAATATGGTTAACGTTTATTTATAAACTTGTTCAGCTGTCAGGGTTAGATGTTAGAGTAGGTCTGATGTTAGGGTCATTCTGGGGTTAGGGGTCACTGTCAGGGTTAGATGTTAGAGTAGGTCTGATGTTAGGGTCATTCTGGGGTTAGGGGTCACTGTCAGGGTTAGATGATAGAATAGTTCTGATGTTAGGGTCATTCTGGGGTTAGGGGTCAACTGTCAGGGTTAGATGTTAGAGTAGGGCTAATGCTAGCGTCATTCTAGGGGTCAGTGACAGGGTCAACGCTAACCAAGCTCGCTGAAACTCACCGGCCATGACCAGCGTGAGTCCGCTCGTGGCCACGCCCACGTGGGTCAGCAGGTACAGGAACACAGCAAACTGTCAACAACAACAACAACAACAACAACAACAACAAGAGTAAACAGCAACACGCCTCAACCCGGCAGCTTGGATGGGCTGGTAAAGGGTTCACGGGCCGGCGGTGACCTCTGACCTTGATGGAGTCGACCACGCTGCCGATGAAGACGAGCCGTTTGAGCTCGGTGAGGGCGAAGGCGATGCGCAGCACGGCGCTCTCCACGACGGCCACCGTGGCCTCGTCCGTCAGGGTCCCGTCCTCATCCAGCTGAGACCTGAGCACACACGGGGGTACCGTTTACCTTAAACCCCCTCTTACCACACTAACCCCAACGCTAACCCTTAACACTAACCAGCCCGAGCGCTAACCCCCAGCCCTGACGCTAACCCTAAACCCTAACCCCAGTCTTAAACACTAACCCTAACCCCAGTCCTAAACACTAACCCCTGCCCTAAGCACTAACCCCAGCCATAAACCCTAATCCTAAACACTAACCCCTGCCCTAAACCTAACCCTAACTCCAGTCCTAAACACTAACCCCTGTCCTAAACACTAACCCCTGTCCTAAACACTAACCCCTGCCCTAAACCTAAACCCTAACCCGAGCCCTAAACACTAACCCCAGCCCTAAACCCTAACCCGAGCCCTAAACTTGACACTAACCCAAGCCCTAAATCACATCCTAAGGACCTCAATGATGCTTTGTGCGGTATATATAACGCCCAATACAGGTACCATCCATAAAGGATCTGAAGGAGGTTGGATATAAAAGAGGATATAAACGCTACACGATAGATGTTTAGCCGAGGAGCTCACTGGAAGGGGTGGAGGCCCGGGTTCCAGTGCAGCAGCTCCAGCAGCTTGTAGTAGAGCCTGAGGGCGGTGGTCAACCCCATCAGGGCCAGCAGCAGGTGGGACAGCACGGTGATGGTGCTCAGCTGGAACATGCTGGCCAGCACCACCACCAGCCCCGTGAACACCACCCCAGTCTGGGGAAGGCTGCGCCAGTACAGCAGGTCTACCACTGCACACACGCACACGCACACGCCCACACACGAACACACGCACACACACACATGAAACGCACACACGCACACACCACAACACACGCACACACACACACAACGCCACGCACACACGCACACACAACGCACCACACGCACACACGCACACACACACACAACGACGCACGCACACGCACAACACAACACAACGCACCACACACGCACGCACGCACGCACACACACACGAACACCACGCACACACGCACCACGCACGCACAACGCACACACACACACGCACACACACACACACACGAACGCACGCACACGCACGCACACGCACGCACGCACACGCACGCACACACACCACACACGACACACATCACGCATCACACACACACACACACACACACACACACACACACACACACACACACACACACACACACACACACACACACACACACACACACACACACACACACACACACACACACACACACAGTTCCCAGGTTAACACTAGACATTATTAGATGTACACCAGCTCTACTCACGCACACAGAGAACCCATGTTAAAGAAAAATACAATTAAATATATCATACTAGTAGGAAGCAAGTCGTTTTGTATAAAGCTAAACGTAAAATAACAAATACTGTACCAGTATACCAAAACACGACTGAGACCACAACATGGCCACTGTCATTCACGGGAGAAGAAGAAGCCATGGCAACAAGCCTCCCCTCTGAAGGGTCAGGATGACCTCAGATTTACATCAGGTAATTATTAAATCACAGACGATGCTAACTGGCAAGCAGAACGATGAGAGGGCGTTCATGGCTGTGAGTCCAACAGTTCTCCCACTGTCTACATGGGCCAAATCATCCTACATGCTACTCAATACTAAAGTAGCTTTAACTAAACACTTGCAAAATATTTCGTTGTAAACACGGAGAACTTCTCCCTAAAAACTGTAGGGACTATGCTTTATGTCCACATCTCAATCGATGACGTCAGTGTGTCAATTACAAAAGGTGCTCAGTTAAACGGTAGGCACCACTTAGCCTGAAGGGGGCGCTAAGTCAAACAGAAAAAAACGGCATGTCATGTAAAACCATGACTCTGATTCAGTCCAAATCACTTGCGAAGACTAATTCAACTGACGTTTCTCCACAAATCACAGGAAAGGGGCCGTTACTGGGGTTAGGCGGTGACTTTGGGCTGTCAATACCTTTCATGACTGCTAGCAGTCCTATTTATTTTGCGCATTCAGCAACACAGAATTTAGTTCTTCCAGCAGAAACACAGAGATGAATGACCTTAACTCAATCTATTTACGTATAAAGCTGTAAAACTTTGATATGTCAGATCTGTTAGCGAAACAATTAAAAGAGCCAGTCGAAGTTCAAACAAACACGCACACTTACACACTCACCGGAACACACACACATGCACACTCACCAGAGCGCGCACACACACACACACACACACACACACACACACACACACACACACACACACACACACACACACACACACACACACACACACACACACACACACACATATATATTTATACACAGTATATTATAAGCTACTGGCCTTATTTCCTTCACTAAGCTCTACCAGATTCTACAGCCTGTTCAACGTGTTAATTACAATACAGACGTAACATTATTAATGTACATCATACATCATTAACACACTCTCCAGTCAATCAGTCCACACTCCTAGCTTTGGTGTATTTATATTTATAAGGTATTCATACGCGAGCCAGAGCATGTTACTTCGAGAGAGACTCTGCTACAGGCCATGCTCTCTCTATCAAACCGTGAGCAGACAGAACAGGACAGAAGTCATGCAGGAACGTCCGTCTGTCCTGGTGCTCCCTGGTTCTACCCGGTTCTACCTACAGGGTGGGGTCCTGACCCAGTCCGAGGGCTGGTGTTGTGGTTCCTACCTTTGGTGGCCATTTCAGCTGGGTCCTCCCGTGAGTCCAGGTCAGTCTCCCCGGCTGTTTCCAACCCTCGTCCAGTCAGCAGAACAGAGGCTAAAATTATCCTCTATTGGATACCCCTCTGGATCTCTCACGCACACACTCCCTCAGACACACACACACACACACTCCCTCAGACACACACACACACACACACACACTCCCTCAGATACACACACACACACACACACACACACACATGCTCAGACACACACACACACACATGCTCAGACACACACACACACACACACACACACACACACACACACACACACACACACACACACACACACACACACACACACACACAACACTCTCTCTCTCTCTCTCTCTCTCTCAGACACACACACACATGCTCAGACCCACACACAGACACACTCTCACACACACACACACACTCTCTCTCAGACACACATACACACACACACACACACACACACATGCTTGGACACCCACACACACACACACACACTCTCTGTTACACACACGCACACACACACACACACACACACACACACACACACACACACACACACACACACACACACACACACACACACACACACACACACACACACACACACACACACATTCTCTCTCTCAGACACACACGCACACACACACACTCCTTTAGACACTCACACACTCTCTCTCAAACAGACACACACTCACACGCACTCTCTCACACACACAAATACCCATACAACTTTCGTTAACCTGGAGACTCGTGGTTCTGGAACTTGTAGAACAAAGTTATGTAATCTGGAGAAAAATGGTTCTGTAATTTGAGGAACATGGTTCGATAACCTGAGAACCTTGGTTCCATAACCTGAGAACCATGGTTCTTTAACTTAGAGAACATGGTTCTGTATTCTGGAGAACATTGATCTTTAACGAAAGGCAGCTCTTCGGTTATCATTTAATATAAATATAAAATTCCTCCCCCAAACATTTATATTACTCTATGGCCTAACTTCCCTGTGAATTAGACAGTTACCTATAAGCTAACTGGCTAACTTCTGTGTGAATTGGTCAAGTAGCACAATGAGCTAACTGGCTAACTTCTGTGTGAATTTGACAGGTATTAATATAAGATAACTGGCTTACTTCTCTGTGAATTGCACAGGTATTGCATACGATAACTGGCTGTCTTCCCTGTGAATTGCACAGGTATGGCTATAAGCTTACTGGCTAACTTAACGATTGCACAGGTTTCGCAATAAGCTAATTGGCTAATTTCTGTGTGAATTGGACACGTAGCATAATGTGCTAACTGGCTAACTTCTGTGTGAATTGGACAGGTATTATTATAAGCAGCCTGGCTTACTTCTCTGTGGATTGCACAGGCATTGCATAAGATAACTGGCTATCTTCCCTGTGAATTGGACAGGTATTGCTATAGGCTAACTGGCCCACTTAACGATTGCACGGGTATCGCTGTATAAGCTAACTGGCTAACTTCTGTGTGAATTGGACAGGTATTGCTATAGGCTAACTGGCCCACTTCCCTGTGAATCTGACAGGTGTGGCTGTAAGCTAAGTGGCTAACTCTACAGGTATGGCTATAAGCAGCACACAGCCTCTGCATGTACACACAGGTGTGGCTCTAAGCTAAGAGAGGGGAGGGGAGGAGGGAGGGATGGAATAAGCAGCAATGGAGGAGAGAGAGAGAGAGAGAGAGAGAGAGAGAGAGAGAGAGAGAGAGAGAGAGAGAGAGAGAGAGAGAGAGAGAGAGAGAGAGAGAGAGAGAGAGAGAGAGAGAGAGAGAGAGAGAGAGAGAGAGAGGCAGGGCTCAGCTCCTACTCACGATGGGGGGGATTTATGCTGCACCGTGATTGGTGGACGCAAATAGGCAGCCAA
This sequence comes from Melanogrammus aeglefinus, assembly GCA_900291075.1. Lineage (NCBI taxonomy): Eukaryota > Metazoa > Chordata > Actinopteri > Gadiformes > Gadidae > Melanogrammus > Melanogrammus aeglefinus. Next base: position 188,218 of record OLKM01000480.1, on the reverse strand, counting down.
TGGGGAGGCGGAGGCAGGGATCTGCAACGCCAGAGGGAGGGCTGGTCAAACAAGGTAAGAGCTGCGAAGAAGAGAGGGAGCCTGAGAGACACGCTGCGAAGAGACGACAGAACGCAGGGATGACAACAGAGAGCGGAGCGGTGAGTGGGTGAACCGCGGAGGAGCAGAGAGAGAGAGAGAGAGAGAGAGAGAGAGAGAGAGAGAGAGAGAGAGAGAGAGAGAGAGAGAGAGAGAGAGAGAGAGAGAGAGAGAGAGGAGAGAGAGGAGGGAGAGAGGCTGGGAAACAGAGAGACAGAGGAGGGAGGGAGGAGCAGAGAAGGCAGAGGACCAACGCAGCAGATTCATCATCGCAGGCGGCCATGCTGTGAGCAGGCGAACCACGGAGAGAGAACCGGAACCGAGAGCGGCCCAGAACCAGGCTAGAACCGGGACAGAACCGAGCCAGAACCCCGGGCACAGAAGCAGGCTGAACCCAGGCCAGAAGCAGGCCCGCCCGCCCCCGCCACGGACCCTCACAGGCGGTGGGAGGAACCGCAGCGCCACCTCCACCCTGCCCGCAGCATGCGGACCTCCAGGAAGGGCCCGGGCCCGGTGGAGATGCCCGCCTTCGTCCGGCAGCTGGTGAAGGAGACGGAGAGGAGGGTCAGCTCCCTGTTTAAGGGAGGGGGAGGACGAGGAGGGGGTGGAGGGGGAGGAGGTGGAGGAGGTGGGGGCGGCGGCGGCGGCGGCGCGGGAGGAGAGCCGGGGGGGGAGGGAGGAGGAGGAGGAGGAGGAGGAGGGGATCCCGTGGAGGTGGAGGTGGGGCCCAGCCCCTACCTGGACCGGCCGGTGCTGGACAAGCTGGTGGAGGAGGGCTGCTCGCGCTGGGGGCTGACGTACGCCCTGGGCTCCATGCAGGGATGGAGGTCTACCATGGAGGACTTCCACAACTGTGTTCCCCAGCTGGGCGGGGAGCTGGCCGACTGGAGCTTCTTCGCCGTGTTCGACGGGCACGCGGGCAGCAGCGTGGCGCGCTACTGCTCCCAGCACCTCCTCAGCCAGATGCTGGCCACAGGTGAGACGATCAGGAGGAGCAGAGGGAGGAGCAGAGGGAGGAGGAGGAGGGGGAGGAGGAGGGAGAGGAGGGGGAAGAGGAGGAGGGGGAGGGAGACGCTGAGGAGCCCGTTTGTGTTTGTTGGTTTCTGGGCCATCGCGTGACTCATCTCATTAGCATTATTTACATAACATGTATTTATATTCTTATTTTCTTGCTTAAATCCTTACCTGCCTTTCCACGGACGTATGGGTTTTGCGTTGTATTCCCAGTTTATCATCCTCATATGTTTGTATCTTTATTTGAGTATAATTAGTATTTCTCTATTTTCATGTGATATAGTTCAACAGTTGAGACTCTTAGCATGTAGCACGGAGGGCTAACGTGCTACATGCTAACTTATGCTAATCACTGGTCTCATTACGATTGTTTGAGGAACAATAACGTCATCCTACCAGGAGAACAGCAGCAACACAGACAGCAGGAACACATACGTGTACCAGGGTGGTGTACCCCAGGGTGGAGTCCTCTAGGGCAGGGGTCCACCTCATTGGTGGGGTCCCCGAGGGTAGGGGTCCCTCCCCAGGGTGGATGTCCTCTAGGGTGGGGGATCCCCCAGGGTGGATGTCCTCTACGGTGGGGGTCCTCCTGGTTGGAGGTCCCCCAGGGTGGGTAGGGGTCCCCCAGGGTGGGGGTCCTCCTCTATGGTGGGGGTCCTCACCCAGAAAGGTTGGATGTTCCCAAGAGTAGGGGTCTCCCAGGGCTTGCTCCCCCAGGGTGGATGCCCCCCAGGGTGGATGTCCTCCAAGCCGGGGTCTCCAGCTGAGTGCGGTTCCCCCCAGTGACCCCCCCCCCCTCCGTGTGCCCCCCCCCCCCCCCCCTCAGGACAGATGGGGGGCGAGGACGACCCCGAGCGCGTGCGGGCGGGCATCGTGGGGGGCTTCCTGCAGACGGACCGCCAGCTGCAAGGCGTGGCGCGGCGCGAGGGCTGGGAGCGCGGCGGCACCACCGTGGTGGCCGCCCTCATCTCGCCCTGCTA
>OLKM01000480.1:58646-183646 GCA_900291075.1 Melanogrammus aeglefinus | reverse complement strand
GGCTCGTGGCGGCTAGATTTGTTTAGGAGCCCCCCCCCCCCCCCCCCCCCCCGTTCCCCAAATCATGTTATCATTGTATAGGACTTTTTCTATATTTTCTGTAGTCTCCATGTCCTTTAGACATAGATAAACATTCATAATGGCGAAAGTAAAAATACATGTATTATCCCCCCCCCCCAGAGATCTACGAGGACCTGTGCGTCGGGGGGGAGGGGCCCGACCTGCTGGCCGTGCTCACGGTGCTCGCCTCCATCCGCATCCCCGGGCCTGCCGCCTGGCGGGGGCATCCAGAGCAAGTAGGCACCGGGCAGCTACTAAGCTACTGTTAACCTGGGGGGGAAACAGGCCTACGCTATAAAACAGGCCTACAGTATAAAATATGTATCAGAACTACTGCTAACATGGGGGTGAAACAGGCCTACGGTATAAAACAGGCCTACAGTATAACGTTTCTATCAGAACTACTGTTAACATGGGGGTGAAACAGGCTCTACGGTACAAAACAGGCCTACAGCACAACATATGTATCAGAATTACTGTTAATATGGGGGGGAACAGGCCTACGGTATAAAACAGGCCTACAGTATAACGTTTCTATCAGAACTACTGCTAACATGGGGGTGAAACAGGCCTGCAGTATAAAACAGGCCTACAGTATAACATATGTATCAGAACTACTGTTAATATGGGGAAAAACAGGCCTACGGTATAAAACAGGCCTACAGTATAAAGTAGAACTACCGTATAAAGTACATCTTAAACCAGAACTACTATTTAACATGGGTGAAAAACCTACTCCTACAGTATATAATATGGAATAGAACTCATTTATTACTGTATAAAGTACAGTAATAAATATTAAACAGAACTACTGTTTAGTATGCCAAAACAGACCTACAGTATAAAACTATGGTTGAACATGGGGGGGAAACAGGCCTACAGTATAAAGGAGAACTACTGTTTAACATAGGGGGAAAAAAAAAAGAGCTTTTACGTTAAGAAAACTTAGATCATAACACGATGATCCACGTTGAAACATACAAAGTCAAAAACAATGTGAGGGCGTTCATGTCTCAGGTTTGATTGGTTTTCATGTCTTTATGTTCCTGTATTTGGTCATGTATTTGATCCAGATGTGTACATGTACTATTAGATTATAATGTTATCGGATTAGGAATGAACTGGCTCCTGGATTAAACCGCAGACTTGCCTAGTCATCTTTACCAAGTGTACGCATGTACTAACTGTGAACTGTAGCCTACAGACTGCTATGTAACACCTACAGTGTTGTGTTGTGTAAAATGTTCATTTCTGTTACAGGAGGAACTGCATCATTTCTGCATACTTTCAACAGCGAGAGATTCACAGGCCAACTCCGTCTAACGTAGGTTCAGTCCAGACCCCATAACACACACACTCAACTCCCCCACCAAGACAGAGTCTGATGGACGCGTTTAATAAAATGTTCTCCATTCCTTTGCAGAACGGGGGCTTTCACAAGAAGCCCATGTAGGTCCCAACTGTATTTTCTTCATGTTTGTGATATGTGAAAAAGGACGACGGAGGAAGGATTTATTTCTCCCGCTGTCCGAGTGAAACTCTGTGTGTCCGTAAGAGATTCATTGTAACAGCGTGCTGTCGGATATGTTTTATAATAACACATAAGAACCTTTTTTACTCGTTCCGAAACAGTGACTCAGTGACAACTCTCTGCCTCATATTATAGACAAACAACCAAGACGATGGATGATATATTGTAAAGTTTTAATGTTGTACCTTTTTCTTGGTATGTCATATGATAAAGTTGAGAGTTTTCTGTGTAAAATAGTATTGAATTTAAAGGTAAATCTAAGATGATGAATTGTTTATTTTTCAAACTAACTACAAAGTAGCTTGCCAGCTAATATAGTCTTTAAAGTGAATGCTAATGTTTTTTTTATGATAATTATAATTATGGGCAACTATAAATGTGGAAACTGTTCCGTTTTTCCCATTGGATTGAAAGCTGACTGTAAGAAAAGATTTATTTTTAAAGCCTTACTTTAAAATGTTCCAACTTCTGTGTCGTTTTTCAAACGTAACGATAGAAGATAAACTTTTATTTGAATGTTAAAAAGGTATATTCACTGAATATATGCATCATCTTAAGATGCAATTCCCATATGCTTAAAAGTTACACTAAATAATACATTATAGGTAATAGCCGAAGGTCATATTATGTGTGACAAATACAAGAACTCACATTCAACTTCATTTATATATTTGAAACAGAGATATTTGCCACCATCTCTTCAGATCTCCAAGCCAAACAACTGAGAAAGGTTCCCTAGATATAATACAAAAGACAATGAATTATATGGACTGTAGCGAGGACTAGTGAATATTGAAAAGAAAGATTTATTTGAACAGGAAATTATAAAATGCTGCATTCCCCATTACTGCTGGTGGCTTGTGCCAAAAGACTCAACTATATAATAATAGGTAATTGGTTATTGTCTTGTTTTAAACTTGCTTGGAGACGATTTGCCCTTCGATGACCCCCTCGATTCAAGCAACAGAAAGATGCTTCATTTCAAAATACAATTGAATCCCTCATTGGAGCCTCCTAGCCTACTGCCCTGACATCAGGATCGTCTATATAGGTTCTTGGTTAGATTTCGCCAATGTCCAGAGTCTATCTGTAGACACCCAAGAGCAAGAGGACTCTGCATCTAAACAAACTCGCTCTAAGTCCCTTGGATAAAAGGTAAAGGATGAACTAAACAACCTAATAGTATATAGTCAGTAGCAGTGATTCAGCAGGGCTAGCTTCAGAGGCTACAGCATTAGCAGTCTTCAGACGCGTTCGGAGAAAGGCAACGACTTGAACAAGCGGCGAGTGCCGTGCCATATCGCTATCGCTATTAGCATGAAGACGGCGAGAGGCGACCTCGGCAGCCCTCCAATCAGCCGTCTGCCCAGAAGATGCTTCAGCGACGCCTCCGCTGATTGTCCGTACGAGCCAATCACTTGAGAGTATCTCCACCACAACACTCTCTAATGGCATGCTTGGCTGGCTTCTTACCTCCTCAAGTGTTTTGCAGAGCCAACCCAGAACCCAGAGTCCTTGAGCAAGGCAATGTGTTCAGATGAGATGATTCTGTTTTGGCAGTTTTGTCTTTCATCACGAGTAACTGAGTAAAGGAACAGATCATAGTTCTGTGGTATACCTGGCGTAGGTACGGTCCCGGTCTCTGCGCCTTCTGGTCTGTCTGTGAGCGTAGTCCTCAGAAGTCTCGTGACGGACTAATGAACATGCCACTCAAACCTCCTCAACGCGTCATTAACGAGCAGGGAAGTGGAGCAGGCTACCGTCGCCATGTCGGCCATGTTAGGGTAGGGTAAGGCTTAGTTTAGGTTAGAGTAAGGGTAAGGTAAGGGTTAGGGGTGGGGTTAGCGTTAGGTTAAGGGTTAGGCTAGAGGTGGGGTTAGGGGTGGGGGTGGGGTTAGGGTTTGGTAAGGGTCAGGTAGGGTTAGGGTTAGGGGTAGGGGTGGGGTTAGGGTTTGGTAAGGGTCAGGTAAGGGTTAGCGTTGGGGTTAAGGGTGGGGTTAGGGCTGGGGTTAGGGTTAGGGGTGGGGTTAGGGGTGGGGTTAGGGCTGGGGTTAGGGGTGGGGTTAGGGCTGCTGTCAGGTAAGGGTTAGCGGTGGGGTCAGCGGCTGGCCCTACCGGTCGCAGCTGGTCTCCTGCAGGCGGTTGTTCATGATGGCCAAGGCGCCAACGCCGCCGGAGAAGCCGTTGAGGTGGGCGTGGCTAGGGGGGGCGTGGCCCTGGTGGTGGTGGGCGGAGTCACTCAGCTGCTTCTGCAGCAGCGCCAGCGACACCTTGTTGAACTCGTTCACCGAGATCATCTCCCCGGAGAGGCGGCGCCCGGGGTAGGCCCCGCCCTCGCCGCCCGGCCCGCAGTCCGTCTCGCTGTCGCCGGCCGTGTCCAGCGAGCCGCCGGCGAAGCGCTGCGGCCCCGCCCGGCTCTGCAGCGGCTGCACGCTGTTCCCCTTGAAGCGCCGGCTGCGCCCGGCTGCGGGCGCCAGGCGGCGCGCGCCGTGCTTCCGGGACCAGCAGGGGCAGCACAGCGAGCGACAGCCGGGCCGCGAGCCGCACGCCAGCTTGGCCAGGATCCAGTTGAGCGTCTGCTTGATGATGATGGAGATGACGTTGAACAGGGAGTAGATGCAGCACACGCCCATGAGGATGAAGAGGCAGTTGCCCAGGCGGTAGGCGCCCTGGCCCTCGTACTGCTGCCGCTGGCTGCTCACCAGGTCCCCGAAGCCGATGGTGCTGAAGGCCACGAAGCAGAAGTAAAGCGAGTCCACGTAGCTCCAGTCCTCCATGGCGCAGTACAGGGTGGAGGCGCTGCAGGCGATGATGACCGAGGCCACGCCCAGGATCAGCATCACGTAGTACACCGACGGCTTCCAGCCCTCCAGGCTGTCGTCCTCCCGGCGAGGGGCCCGCCCCCCCTCCCCCAGGGCCCCCGCCCCCGACCGCCGCAGCTGCCGCTCGTGGAACCAGCGCATGATGTAGGCCAGCATGGTGATGATGCGCTCCAGGAACAGGTTGAAGAAGAGGATGGTGGCCGCACAGCCGATCAGACCGTAGAAGATGAGGAAGATCTTCCCGGAGATGGTGGCCGGGGTGTTCATCCCGAAACCTGACGGAGGCGACGGAGGCAGGGGGACAGGTAGGGTGGAGGCGTTAGACAGGGTGACCTTTCATTAACCATAAGTTAAAAATACATATTCAGGAAACGATGTGATAGGCTTAATGCAAGTGTTGGGGGGGGGGGGATGGTGTCGTACTAAACACAGGGTTTTTAAACTTTGTTCAGCCCCATTCCTCATCAAGCTGGGATGAGATATGCGTCTCAAGCTGGTGGGTAAGTCTAAATGAATCCAGATACACAGGAAGGGGGAGCGCGAGTCGAAACCAAGCACGGTTCTAAACTTGCGGCCGTGGCCCAAGATGGGTTGCGATCTAGCCTGAGGTGGGACGCGACAGAGCGCTCAAGCCCTCTCATTTGATCACAGGGTTAGGGTTAGTTATCCCAGCTTCCAGTGAGCTCAAGAGTTGTCAGTCAGCTCCAGGATGGCTGGATGCTGTCATCTATTAGTACTTTATTATGACACGCATTGTTGTTTAACTACCGGCACTGTATGGATGGTAGACACTTATGGTTGCCTCGACTACCGTACCGATGGCGGACCCTTATGGTTGCCTTGACTACCGTGCCGGCAGCGGACACTTATGTTGCCTTGACTACCGTACGGATGGTAGACACTTATGGCTGCCTTGACTACCGTACGGATGGTAGACACTTATGGTTGCCTTGACGACCGTGCCGATGGTGGACATTTAGGGTTGCCTTGACGACTACCGTACCGATGGCGGACACTTACCGTTGCCTTGACTACCGTACCGATGGCGGACACTAATGGTTGCTTTGACTAACGTAGCGAAGGTGGACACTCATTGTTGCCTTGACTACCATACCGATGGTGGACACTCATTGTTGCCTTGACTACCGCAACGATGGCGGACACTTATCGCTGCCTTGACTACCGTACCTATGGCAGACACTAATGGTTGTCTTGACTACCGTACCAATGGCGGACACTCATTGTTGCCTTGACTACCGTAACGATGGTGGACACTTATGGTTGCCTTGACTACCGTACCGATGGTTGACACTTATTGTTGTCCTGACTAGACTTATGGTTGCCTTGACTACCGTACCAATGGTGGACACCACCGTGCCCACGAAGTAGAAGGCCCCGGAGAAGTCCCAGCGGGGCCGCAGGGCGTCCACGCGGATGCCCGCCCCGTTGGCCTCCTCGTAGTCCCGCAGCAGCCCCTGCAGCGCGGCCACGCCCACGCCGTGCGCCCGCGTGAACTCGTCCAGCCGCTGCGCCCAGCGGCGCCGCGCCCGCAGCTCGTACGGCCGCTCCAGCGCCGAGAACACGGCGGCGCCGCACAGCAGGTAGAGCAGGATGAGGCCGGCCAGCAGGCAGAAGCGGGCGTTGTCCTCATTCATGGGCGGGCGGGAGCAGCGGCCGCCCCCGCCGCCCCCCCCTCCGCCCCCCCTCCTCTGGGCCATGGCGCCCGACGGCGCTCATGCGTGGGGCCCTCCCCCCCCCCCCCCGCCGTGGACCGGTCGCTGATCGCCGAGCACCCCGCGTACCAATCAGGAGCCGGCTGGGGAGAAGGGGGCACGGAGACGCAGTCGTCAATCAGGAGCGGTTTGGAGTCACTCTGACGCGGCAGGCGTGTCTCGATTGATCGGGTCCTGATCGATTGATCGGGTCCTGATCGATTGATCGGGTCCTGATCGATTGATCGGGTCCTGATTGATTGATCGGGTCCTGATGACCTCACGGCTGGCTTTATGCCGGCGAGGAAACTGAAAACAAAGACAAACAGGTCGTAGACTAAACCAAAGAAACATTTAACCGTTCAAACCTAGGACATTTTCTCTAATCTATTGTTTCACCTGAAAAGGCTGAACATCACTGACCTGGGTATGGATGTGATCGGGGATCAATGCTCTGATGGCCTGAAGAGACGTCCGTCTTCTGCTCTGCTCCTCACAGTGGCGTCCTGCTCTCTGCCTCTCTGGTCTGACAGTGGCCGGGGAGGAGTGCTGCCTGACGCTGGGTGTGTGCGTCTGTGTGTGTGCTTGACTGAGTGAGTGTGTGTGAGTGAGTAAGTGTGCATACATGTGTGAGGAAGTGTGTGTGTGTGTGTTGTGTGTGCGTGTGTTGTATTATCCGAAAGACTGTCTGATGTGCACTTTTATCATGTTGACATCGTCCAAGGCCCCGCCCCTTTCTGTCACAGAGCGGCGTGCGATTGGTGGATAAATAGAAGTGTCCTCTACTTCCCATCTGCTCGTAATCAAGACATCTCTCTGTACCTGAGACAGCTCCTGATAGGCTAACTGAATTAAGTGCACCAAACGACGGTCCTAACTGCATATTTTTCAGCAGTTGATTACATTACTATGCAGCAGATATTTTTAGCCAGGATGGTCCGGTTGTGAATGATCTACTTGACACATTGTTAAAAACAGCATATTTGATCTAGAAATGTTGCCTATTTTTACTGGGATTGTGCGTGCTAATTGCCGGGGGACGGGGGGTGCTCGGTGGAGTACTCTCTCCCCAGCCCTCGGCTCGTTTGAAGCTTCTGGGTCTGCTCCACTTGGGGAGCAATGCGGGGGAGGATGTACCCTACATCTATTCCTCCATCTTCCTCTCTTCCTGAGTCCACCGACGGTTGCCTTTCATCTTGTGATCCGTTGGAGTCAGGGGGTGATCTGAGAGTCCAGGTGTACCTTCTGAACACTAAATCAGACTTTATGGTAAAAGCCAGGAAAATACTTTATTGCGGGTGAAAAATATTTCAATCGATTCCCAAAGTCCGCTGGTTTCAGGATTCATTCCCGGCGTTAAAAATGATCGGACCTTGAAGGTATGAAAATCTACACATAAAAAATACAGTTTGAGTTTCTGATCAAAGTCTGACGCTGCGACCTTGCTTGACCTTGCTCAGGGGTTAACGATTTCATATTATGTCAGGATGAACTAAGACGTCTACTGCTGTCAGTGTTAGTGTTAAGGGTATAATTAAAGAAGTGATCAATCATGATCATCACATAACGGAAGGTGATGGACATCTCTGAGGGCAGTAGGATCTAGATGTTCTCTGGGGGCACCAGGATCTAGAGGTTCTCTGGGGGCACCAGGATCTAGAGGTTCTCTGGGGGCACCAGGATCTAGAGGTTCTCTGGGAGCACCAGGATCTAGAGGTTCTCTGGGGGCACCAGGATCTAGAGGTTCTCTGGGGGCAGTAGGATCTAGAGGTTCTCTGGGGGCAGTAGGATCTAGAGGTTCTCTGGGGGCACCTAGGATCTAGAGGTTCTCTGGGGGCAGTAGGATCTAGAGGTTCTCTGGGGGCAGTAGGATCTAGAGGTTCTCTGGGGGCAGTAGGATCTAGATGTGTTTGGAGGAGTCACTCCTGTTATTACCATCACTGTTTCACTGTGAGACACACGTCTGCTCGGTGTAGTTCCTTCACCGCAGCTCCACAGCCTCTGCATCATCACCCTCTGCTGCCAAACAACAAAACAACAAGTCCTTCATGTGTCCAGGTGCTTAGGGGTGGGGGGCAGAGTGTTAGGATGGGGCTAGGGTGGTCAGGTGGGGGGTGGGGTGTGTTCAGGGCTCCAGGGGGCCAGGTGTCCGGGCAGGGGGGGAGGGGGGGTGGTTCAGGGCTCCAGGGTGTGTGTGTGGGGGGGCGGGGGGTTCAGGGCTCCAGGGTGTGTGTGGGGGGGGTGTGTTCAGGGCTCCAGGGTGTGTGTGTGGGGGGGGGGGTGTGTTCAGGGCTCCAGGGTGTGTGTGTGGGGGGGGGGGGTGTTCAGGGCTCCAGGGTGTGTGTGGGGGGGGGGGTGTTCAGGGCTCCAGGGTGTGTGTGGGGGGGGTGTGTTCAGGGCTCCAGGGTGTGTGTGTGGGGGGGGGGTGTTGTTCAGGGCCTCCAGGGTGTGTGTGTGGGGGGGGGGTGTTCAGGGCTCCAGGGTGTGTGTGGGGGGGGGGGGGGTGTTCAGGGCTCCAGGGTGTGTGTGGGGGTGTGTTCAGGGCTCCAGGGGTGTGTGTGGGGGGGGTGTTCAGGGCTCCAGGGTGTGTGTGTGTGGGGGGGGTGTGTTCAGGGCTCCAGGGTGTGTGTGTGGGGGGGGTGTGGTGTGTGTAGGGGGGTTGTGTTCAGGGCTCCAGGGTGTGTGTGTGTTGGGGGGTGTTCAGGGCTCCAGGGGTGTGTGTGTTGGGGGGTGTTCAGGGCTCCAGGGTGTGTGTGGGGGGGGTGTTCAGGGCTCCAGGGTGTGTGTGGGGTGTGTTCAGGGCTCCAGGGTGTGTGTGGGGGGGTGTTCAGGGCTCCAGGGTGTGTGTGGGGGTGTGTTCAGGGCTCCAGGGGGCCAGGTGTCCGGGCGGGGGGCAGGGTGTCAGTGAGGATGGCGATGAGGTTGTCCAGACCCCAGAGGTAGCCGTCCTCGCGGTTGCCCTCCACCCAGGGGGTCCGGTGGTCCAGGGTGAGGGGGGGGGGCAGGGGGGAGGTCTTCCCGAAGTCGATCATCCACACGCCCGACCGGCCCGCGGCGTCGTGCAGGAAGAGCAGAGAGCTACCTACCACCTGGAGGGGGGGGGCACCAGGATCACCACACTGTACTGCCTAACCCCTACCTGCTCCTTAATGACCTGTCTCTGTACTGTCTAAGAGCCAGAGAGCTACCTACCACCTGGAGGGGGGGGGCACCAGGATCACCACACTGTACTGCCTAACCCCTACCTGCTCCTTAATGACCTGTCTCTGTACTGTCTAACCCCTACCTGCTCCTTAATGACCTGTCTCTGTACTGTCTAACCCCTACCTGCTCCTTAATGACCTGTCTCTGTACTGTCTAACCCCTACCTGCTCCTTAATGACCTGTCTCTGTACTGTCTAACCCCTACCTGCTCCTTAATGACCTGTCTCTGTACTGTCTAACCCCTACCTGCTCTGTACCGTCTAACTGTACCTGTCTTAACCTGTACCTGTCTCTGTACTGTCTGCCTACCTCCTCCTTAATGACCTGTCTCTGTACTGTCTAACCCCTACCTGCTCCTTAATGACCTGTCTCTGTACTGTCTAACCCCTACCTGCTCCTTAATGACCCGTCTCTGTACTGTCTAACCCCTACCTTCTCCTTAATGACCCGTCTCTGTACTGTCTAACCCCTACCTGCTCCTTAATGACCTGTCTCTGTACTGTCTAACCCCTACCTGCTCCTTAATGACCTGTCTCTGTACTGTCTAACCCCTACCTTCTCCTTAATGACCTGTCTCTATACTGTCTAACCCCTACCTGATCCAGTATCTTAAATTACTAAATAGAAATGTACATTATGTGACCAGCCAGAGTAAGGATCAAAGAAGCGTGTTAGATTGACAGGTGACCTCTGACCTCGTGTGTCCTGAAGAACTCGGAGGCCTCCAGCGTGTGGCGCAGCTGCTTCAGCCTGCTCAGGTAGCCCCTCTGAGGGACAGGGGGAACAACCAGGATCATTATCATTATCGTATGTTCTGCCACTTAAAAAAAGTACTTGGTAGTAAATTGTATCGTGATGGGCTTCTGATCAATGTCAATATAAAACATGTTCAATATATATCGATAGGAGACTGGACCACCAAATCTAGCAGCTGGGTTTGTTACACAAACACGGTTCAATACTCATTTACAACACCTGAGTGTTTTTCATTGTTGTATCCGCATTGGAGTATTTATAAAGGAATAACAGTGGACGGTCACATTAAGTGTTAAACAGAAGTGTTTAAATCCAGTATGGTGATTCCTTGTCTATTTATGTCATTAAAAAAGATCAATAGTTATCGTTATCAATCAAAGACGCGTGGCGTCTTATCCTAGCTCTCTGGTGTCTACGGGGAATGGGTTAACCCAGCGATTGTTAGCGCCTGCACTCTGCACGCTGCATCACCGACAGTGACACAGCGCTCTCTCTCTTGTGACGTGTGCACTCGTTGTAAGACGCTCTGGATGAAAGCGACGGTCTCTAAATGAGGTGGGCGGACGCGGAGGGGCGGAGCCGTCGCTCACCACAGTCCGGGGGTCGCGGTCCACGAAGTCTCTCAGGGCCTCGGCCACCTGCTCCCTGCTTTTGGTCCTCTTGAAGTTTGTGCGGCATTCTCCGTTGGCCTTCTGAAGCAGAATCACAAGGAGCCCCGGTTGGAGTGCGGCGATATTTTGGCACCTTTACAGGTGATGTTTGCAAACTGCAGACGTCTTACGAACCTCTGCCTCACCCCTTGAACACCCCCCTCCATCCTGCTCACAAAGACCCCTTAAATGTGACCGGTTACACCAGCAGGTGTGATTGGGATTAGGGATTAGTCTAGACATCTAGGTGGAGCCGTTTTTTTAAACGGCTTGTAAGGCCTAATCCCACTCACACCTGATGGTATAAGATGTCCCCTTGAGGGCTGCTGGAGCTCCCACTCAAGACCAGCCCTCCGTCCTGCCCACAGAGACCCCTCAAAGGCTGCTGGAGCTCCTACCCTGACCCCCTCGATGCGGAAGCCCTGCGTGGTGGTGGAGCTCAGGCTCTCCCTCCACTGCATGTATCGGGTCTTCAGGACCCCCTGCTGGGAGGCCTCCTGAGCCGTGGGGGCCCCGGGGTCCACCGCCACCATCTTCTCGTACATGTCCTGTCGCAGCTTGGGCCGCTCCCGGGCCAGACGCAGCTCCTCCTCCTGGTACGTCCTGCGGGGAGACCGGGGGTCAAGGTCAAGACAGGGTCAAAGTTCAGGAAACAAGAGTCAATTAAGATAGATGGTAAATGAATGGGCTGCATTTATGTCACGCCTTTCTAACCGGAACCCCCTCGAAGTGCTTTACAACATTCACCCATTAATAAACACATTCACCCATTAATAAACGCATTCACACACCGACGGTGGAGTCGGCCATGCAGGGCAACAGCCAGCTCTTTAGGAGCAGTCAGGGTGTGACGTCTCGCTCAGGGACACCTCGACACTCAAAGACTCAGCTAGGAGGAGCCGGGGATTGAACTAGCAACCTTCCGGTTACCAGCCAATCCGCTCTACCTCCTGAGCCACGCGCCGCCCCATGAAGACAGAAGGATTGAAAATGAAGTGACAAAAATAGAGTGATGAGGAGGATGAAAGGTGAGCCAGACACCCGACACCAGAACCAGACGAGTTCAGATCGGCGGGCTCAGGAAGAAGTGGAAGCCTTGAAGCCTTGAGGCCCCCCCCCCCCCTGCGGTGCTCACCGGGTGCCCATCTTACAGTCCATGATGGCGGGCGCGTGGAAGCGCGTCAGCAGGTTGTCCATCATGGTGTAGTCCTGCCCCTCGTGCTGCACCACGCCGTGGAAGGAGGGGACGAAGGCACTCAGCCGGTCCTCCATCAGCCTTCGGAAGCATCGCTCCTCCCCCTCGCAGTGCCTCTTCAACAGCCTCCCGTTCTCCCCCACCTGGAAACTCTCTGGGGGAGGGAGGGAGGGGAGGCAGAGGGAGGGAGGAGAGGAGAGGAGGGAGGAGGAGAGGAGGGAGGAAGGAAGGAGGAGAGGAGGAGAGGAGAGGAGAGGAGAGGAGAGGAGGGAGGAAGGAGAGGAGAGGAGAGGAGAGGAGAGGAGAGGAGAGGAGAGGAGAGAAGGAGGAGAGGAGAGGAGAGGAGGAGAGAGGAGAGGAGGAAGGAGGGGAGAGTGAGAGGAAGGAGGAGAGGAGAGGAGAGGAGAGGAGAGGAGAGGAGAGGAGAGGAGAGGAGAGGAAAAAAATGAAGGAAGGAGGAGAGGGAGGAAGGAGGGGGAGTTGAGAGGTTATCAGAGGAGAGGAGAAATGGGTAACGGAAGGGAGGGAGGGGAGGAGGAGGGGAAGACATTACAGTCTGTGATCCGTATCTCTCTCTCTCTCTCTCTCCGATCTTTAGTGCCTTCCAGGGAATCAAGCCAAGCGAGCAGAAAGGAGCGGATTGGGGATACCTGCGTGTCCGACCAGCTGTAGCCAGGGCTGAGGCTCTGTGCTGGGCAACAGGAGGGGGCTGGGGGGCTGGGTCATCCATGTGTCGTTCTGCATGGAGAGAGAGGAGCCTTCACGTCAACATGGGGCGCAGGGGCTGCACGGACTGCCACTCAGGAAGGCAGACTTCAGACTCCCTGACTCAACTGGTTCCTCGAGGGGCGGCTGTCTCCATGGAAACAGGCCCTGGTCACTGGGGTGGACTAAGAGAGACCCGGGTTCACTCGGGACCCACGCAACTTTGATCAAACATTTACACGCTTGTTTTGAACGAGGCACAAGCCTGGAGCTTTTCAGGTTCAACAAGTTTGCCGATTATGTGTCAATGTGGAATCACAAAACACTGTCATTGGTCAGGGTGATAACATGACAAATATAATGTAGACCGTTATAAAAAATATAATTAATTAATTATATCATAATATTAATATACTATCATATACATGTATAATAATTAACAATGTATTCATGTAATATTACAATGTTTATGATTAAAATTGACGATTATTATGATTACAAAATAATATTATTACTATCACTACAAATCGTTTATAACATTATATATTTTACCAAATAAATAGCATTTCTATTCTATGTATTGAGGCATGTTTTTTATTCTTAACATGTCCATGCCGCAGGTTAAACAGTGGGGGGCAGCAGCGTTCCTTTCCCGGCAGAACGCCGAGGAAGAAGAGCCGCCGCCCGCCGGAGGAAACATGGACACCCGAAGAAGAGTTCAACGGTCCCGGTTCCCGGTTCTCCTGCCGCCGCTCCGGTCTTCGGTGGCGGGGACTTACTAACTGTTCGCTGCGTGTTACCGGAGGACCCAGCCCGTGTGAAGGATGAGCTCGTCCGTCCCCTGACCCCACGGACCTCAGCAGACCAGGTCGGTGTTCTTCGTGTTTCAGTGAACATCGAGTCGGTGTCAAAAGGGTCGTCCGATGGTCCGCGGACCACCGACTCACCCCGTCCGTTCGTCGGTGATGGAAACACCGCTGAAGTTTAACGAGACGGGTTTTCCCTAAGATTACCCCCTCAGCTCATGACAAGAGTATGAATAGAAGATGCGCGTCGGTTACACGATGATGTCCAGAAACTTAAAATCAAAGTGAAGCGCCCAAAGTCCTCACTTTTCGCTGCGACCTATTTGATATGATCTGCGAATGTCATCGTGTCATCGTGTCACGGAGAACGGGGTTTCCCCCCCGGCGGTACGTACCTCGGAGAACATGGTTCACCCAGTCCGTTCTTCTAGAGGAGCTCCATAAAGTATGTGGTCATTATTAATGTGACGCGCTCTCTAGCGCCCCCCGTGGCGAGGGCGTCTGGAGGCAGAGCAGAGCTGCAGCCTACCAGGTACCAGCAGGGTAAATGACTGATGGACAAAGTGCATGTAGCAGACATTTTCTCTACGACTCCACCTACCCATTATCCAACCTAAATTGTTATTCTTTAATATTTTACAAAGCCATAGAAAGAACTCCATTCGGTTTTTGTTTTTAGCTTTTTTTTTTATAAAAAAAAAAGGATGTATTTATTTGAGCTGAACCTCAGGGTACCTCTTGGTGCTGTTTTAGTTCTCATTCTTCACTGTTTCCTTCTTTTGTTTTAACGACCAAGAGCCAAGGGCATCTAATCCGCAATGAGCGTTTAGAATCGCCCTCCACGCTTTCCTTGTTTGCACAGTGGTTTCGGTTCTAGCCTGACATTTCACTCTATGGGAAGGCACCTTCTCTTTCATTGCAACGTGTAACACTGGGCCTACCAGAAGGATTGTGTGGGTTTCCATCTGGAGACGTTCCAATACCATTGTTTCATTATTACGAGTATATACCGATTCAGCATCTAGTATTGTAAGTAACTACTAATAGCATTTCTTCTTATTGAAGGGTTCTCGGACGATGACAGCAACGGAAGTCGGTTCACTTACTGTCTACAAATTTTTTTCATCATAATTTACATTTATAAGCTATAATTATAATAATGCATTACATAGTGTCTGTCATGTTCTTTGCCTGTGTAATAAATGAGCTCACACATGAGTCACGTGATGGATCGGCAAATAGACTTTCTTACTCGGGACAGGGGTTGCGAATTAGTCTTGACTAGAAACCTTTGTGCATGGCATCTATTTTATATTGAATATGAAACAATGTATTTGTCCCTGCTCAATAAACTACTCCCTGATATCGGTATCTCCGATACCGGTACCGGTATGGGGACAGCTCCAGCCTCCTGTCTCTGGAGGAGGTGCTGACGTCCTGTTGGGTGTGCTCCGTACCTCAGGGGCCATGGAGGCCGGCACGGGAGTGGAGGAGGACCTCGTGTTCAGAGGGGTGGAGTTCAGCGTGAAGGTGGAGATGGAGAACGGTCTGCTGGTGGTGGAGATCTCCGACGTGAAGACCGCCGACCAGTGGAGGGGAGAGTTCGACCCCGCCTGTACGTAGCGGCCGCGAGGGTTTGGTCAGAGTGGAAGGCTGTGAGACCGTTAGGGCTGTCAAAATTGCTCAAAAATGACATTCGAATGTTCGTTTGGAAAAAAACTCACGAATTCGAACTATTCGAATATCTGGTAGCCTATTTTACGCAGTTGCCGTCAATATGTCAATAATGCGACAAAACCATGGTTCAAATTAGTGGGATATATATATATCCTTTAGTAACGTGGAGGCCTAATCATGAAAAGCCACAACTTTGTATGGCTTGCATTTCACCACCACACCTGCAAGCGCGCAAACTATAGTAATCTGATGAAGACGCCCGCTTCTGAATGTTACAAAGTATGCTAGTGGTAACGTTCCTTGCTTTGCTTACCATTTATCGAGAAGGCCTATTAAAATCGATAAAGAAAAAAATGCATGTCGCCTACGTCTTCCACCATGCCAGCGAAAGGGCCAGCACTACGCACCGTTCGGATTCATGAAAAAAAAAGCTGTCTCGGACTTTGCCGAGAACATTGCGTTATAGCAGCTTTCACCAGCCAGAGAGACTACTAGCTCCCTGAGCTCTACTTCGGATGCTTATTGAATGGCATAGCCTGTGTAAGTCCAGCTCAGAACAGTTGTGAATAAGAAAGAATAAATGTCCATGTCTGTTGTCTTGCACAGACAACCAATTGAAATCGCCAGGAACAAAAATGATGAACGTAGGCTATAAGATTTTGTAATGTAGTGCAACCGTGGCTAAACTGCTGGGTTATTCTCAATGAAAAAAAAAACATTAGGCTATAAGAACGATCATCGCAAGCAGCACTGCTTATATTAATACTAGTCTGTTACACTTGTACCGCGGGAGTGTTTTTTCACATTCGATTCGAATATGAGGGACATCGCGAACAGACAGAGGCTCATTCACAAAGCAGATAGAGGCGCTTGTACCGCGGGAGTGTTTTTTCACATTCGAATATTAATTTTCACGTTCGAATTCGCATTTTTGGATACATTTCGAACGAATATTCGAACTTCGAATATTCGTTGACAGCCCTAGAGACCGTCATCATTGTTATTAATGATAACGTTATTATGCCGTTTTTTTCTTACGTGTTCAAACTCTGTTCTTCTGAAGACATTGAGGACCTCACACGCAAAACTGGAAACTTCAAGCAGTTTCCAATCTTCTGCAGTATGCTGGAGTCGGCCGTCAGACAGGTGAGTCTCAGACCATCGCATTGTAAACTGTATAATTTACCCTAAGTGTGACTGGCTTCATCAATTGCTTTTTCAGGTGAGTGACTCGGTGACCCTTGACCTCCTGACCTATGCCGACCTGGAGCTGCTGCGGAACAGGAAGGCGGGGGTCGTAGGTCGTCCCCGGGGCGGGCAGCAGTCCCCAGCCCTCGGCGCCAAGAGATACCTGATCCTGATCTACACCGTGGAGTTCGACAGGTCAGTTCAACCTCTGAACCCTTCACTTGACCTTTAACCCTGAAGAACCCTTCACTTGACCTTTAACCCCTGAAGAACCCTTCACTTGACCTTTGACCTTGGAATGGCCCTTCATTTGACCTCTAACCTTCTGAAAAACCCTTCACTTGACCGTTAACCCCTGAAGAACCCTTCACTTGACCTTTTACCTTTGAAATACCCTTCACTTAACCCTCACCCCAACTCAACCCTATTCCTTAACTTAAAGCGGGGGTAGGCAGTCTGGAGGAACCAGACAGAGTTAACTAGATTTTGTATCCTGAACCCCCTCCCCAAAACACATGACTAGCTCGCTAGCCTCAGCATTAGGTCAGCTAGCCTTGAGGGAGACTCGCGTCTCACCCTCACACCCTAACCCCAGACTCACTCCCCACCCCAGACTCACTCCTCACCCCAGACTCACTCCTCACCAGACTCACTCCCCACCCCAGACTCACTCCCCACCCCAGACTCACTGCTAACCCCAGATCCACTCCTCACCAGACCCACTCCATCCTGTTGGCTCGGTCCTCCAGGTGAAGGGTTCTAACGTGGTTCTCCCGGTGCGCCGCTAGGATCCACTACCCGCTGCCCGTGCCCTACAAGGGGAAGCCGGACCCGGCCGCCCTCCAGCGGGAGATCAGAGCCCTGCGGACGCAGCTCAGCGCCGCCCCCTCCCAGGGGGGGCCCGGCCACGCCCACCCCGAGACCCAGAGGCTACGAGCAGAGTGGGTCCTCGTGCGTTCATCCGGTCATTCATTCATCCATTCGTCAGAGGTGCTGGGTTGCAGAATATGAACGCCTGTGGTTCCGTTCCTCCCAGTACCCACAGGATGCTTCTAGGTCAATGTGACCGTACACGACGCCGCACACCAGTCTGTGGTCGGGATGAGGGCTGAACGATTCATCGAACTCAGATCGAAATCGCGATGTAATAGAACGCGGTATGAAACCGCAAAGGCTGTGGTTAAAAAAGAAAAAAAAGCGATTTGTTACCGTTACTGACTGGAAATCAGTACGATTCATTTATTTTTATTTTACAATTCAATAGTTAAATAAAGAAGTTTATAATATAAATTAATCTCAACACATCGGCCTGGCCTAAAGGAAAGAGAAGTTTTTATGTTGACTGCTTCCAATGTTGTGTTGGTCATACTAAAGAATGATCTATTTCTTTTTTAGTGAATAATACACAACATCAGATAAAATATAAAAATCGCACATTAAATCGCAATATTGGTCAAAATAATCGCAATTAGATTTATTTCCCCAAGTCGTTGAGCCCTGGTCGGGATGTGAAGTCTCCCCCTCCCCCCCTCTCCCCCTCTCCCCCTCTCTCCAGGCTGGCCCAGGTGAGGGAGGAGAAGCAGGCCCTGGCCCACGCCCTGCAGCGGCTGCAGGGGGGGGGAGCAGGGGGGAGGGAGGCGGTGAGGAGGAGCAGGGAGGCACTGCGGGACCTGGAGGAGCAGCTCCTGAAGGAGCAGGCCAAGAGTCAGCACTCGGCCACCAGGAGTAGTCAGGAGCAGCGCCTCCTGGTGGAGCAGGTGGGGGCATCATCACACCGAGTGACACCATCACACCGAGTGACATCATCACACCGAGTGACATCATCACACCGAGGGCCAATGGCGTCACACGGGGAGTGTGACGCCATTGGCCCTCGGTGTGATGATGTCACTCAACGTGATGTCACACTGAACTGGGTTGGGTGGAGTTTCGAGGGAAGTCATTGTGTGTGTGTGTGTGTGTGTGTGTGTGTGTGTGTGTGTGTGTGTGTGTGTGTGTGTGTGTGTGTGTGTGTGTGTGTGTGTGTGTGTGTGTGTGTGTGTGTGTGTGTGTGTGTGTGTGTGTCTCTCTCCCTCCCAGCTGGAGGTGCTCAGGGAGTCTGAGCGCGCGCTGCGCATCCACGTGAAGAACCTGACCAGCGAGCTGGCCTCCTTGAGGAGAGGGTGAGCCCTCTTCCCTCCTCCCTCCCTCGTTTCCTTTCCTTCCCTGAACATGTCTTCCTCCCTCATGTTTCATTGTTCTCCTACGTGACGGTGAGGGGGGGGTTCGGGTGCGTTTGTTTTTGACTCCGCAGCCGGGCGACACCCGTCTACTCCGGCGGCTCGCGGGCCGACATCCAGACCCACCGGTCGCTGTCCCGGGAGAGGACCGCCGTGTCCCGGGAGAGGGGCTCCGTGTCCCGGGAGAGGGGTTCTCTCTCCAGGGACCGGGGCCCCGGAGGGCTGGGGGTCCGAGCCCGGTCGGGGTCCCGGGAGCGAGCCGACAACCGCGTCCTGCGCCCGGGGGAGAGGGGGCGCCGAGCCGACTCCTCCGGCCCCCGCGCCCACATCCCCCGACCCTCGCCCTCCCCCACCGGTACGTGCCCCCCCCCCCACCCCACCCACTATGGGACAGAACCCCCCCTGAGCTCCCCCAGGCCCGGGGCGGTGGTGGAAGTCTATGAACAGCTGGATACATATCTGTAAATTATTTTACATTTGAACATTTTCTATTCAACCCTTTTGTGGGTTTTGACCAAATATCTGACCAAAATAATCGTGATGGTGATTTTATCTGTAATCGAGCCACCCTACCTTCTCCCCCCCCCCCCCCACCCACCCATGTCCAGGCTCCGGCGGGCAGCGCTTCGACCCCACCGCCTACATCCAGGACCGCCAGCGCCGCCTGAAGGAGGTGGACCTCAAAAAGTACGTTGTCTTGTGATTGGCTGATTGATCGAAGCTCAACGCTAGCTAGCAGCGGCGGCGGTAGCTGCTGCTAGCAGTGGCGACGGCGGTAGCTGCTGCTAGCAGGGGCGGCGGTAGCTAGCGTGCGTGCTAACGCTGCGCCGCGTGTCGCTATAGGCTGAGGAAGACGCGGAGAGACATGCTGGCGTCGCCCGTCCTGTCCGAGAGGGGGCGGTCCCGTTCCAGGGAGCACCGCCCCCCCGCGGAACGCTCCGGCAGCCGGGGGCGGAGCCTGTCCACGGAGAGGCGGAGCCTGTCCACGGAGAGGCGGGGCAGCCGGCCGTCCTCCGCCGGGTCCTTGGTGGACGAGGAGCAAATGACCAGCGTCCTGCTCAGGTGACGACCTCCTCGACTCAACTCTGGTTTATGCAACGCAACGGCGGGAGCGTAACCATGGAAACGAGGGGATGGCTGTGGGGACGGGGGGGCGGCCGGCGACGAGGTTCAAGAGGCGTGGAGACGCCGTCTCCCTGAAGTAGAGCCCGGTCGAGTCTTTGCCCTCCTAACGCGTCTGTTTGGTTTTTCAGAGGAAGGAAACCGATCTACAACGGCGCCAGCACGGTGAGTGATGGTGGGGGACGGGGGGCCAGCGGTTTGGTAGTGGGGTGCGGGGGCAGGCGGGGCAGGGGGCCACCAGCTGATCTTGTTCTTCATGTCCTCCTCCAGTCGAGAGGGAACGGGTCACTAGGCCGGAAGCCGCTGTGCAGCACGCCCACGTACCAGAGGAGAGCGTACAGAGGTATAGCAGGACGTCTGGACCCCCTAACACCACACGGCCTACCCCCTAACACAACCACAGACTACCCCCTAACACCACCCAGTCTACCCCCTAACACCACCCAGCCTACCCCCTAACACAACCACAGCCTACCCCCTAACACAACCACAGACTACCCCCTAACACCACACGGGCTACCCCCTAACACCACCCAGCCTACCCCCTAACACAACCACAGGCTACCCCCTAACACCACCCAGCCTACCCCCTAACACAACCACAGACTACCCCCTAACACCACACAGACTACCCCCTAACACAACCACAGACTACCCCCTAACACCACACGGGCTACCCCCTAACACCAACCACAGACTACCCCCTAACACCACACGGGCTACCCCCTAACACCACCCAGCCTACCCCCTAACACCACCCAGCCTACCCCCTAACACAACCACAGACTACCCCCTAACACCACCACAGGCTACCCCCTAACACCACACAGCCTACCCCCCAACACAACCACAGACTACTAACCCAACCTTTACTACAACCATGACCAGCTACAACCCTACCCACCTCCCCCCCCCCAGAGAGCTCCATGGACGCGGGGACGGAGCTGTCTGAGATCGACGCCCGACTGCAGGCCCTGCAGGACTACATGAGGGACCTGGACACCGGACCCTGACCCGGACTACAGGAAAGACCTGGACACCGGACCCCCCTGACCCGGACTACAGGAAAGACCTGGACACCGGACCCTGACCCGGACTACAGGAAAGACCTGGAAACCGGACCCCCCTGACCCGGACTACAGGAAAGACCTGGACACCGGATCCTGACCCGGACTACAGGAAAGAACTGGACACCGGACCCTGACCCGGACTACAGGAAAGACCTGGACACCGGATCCTGACCCAGACTACATGAGACCTAGACCCAGGACTACAGTAGCTCACCACCTTCCCTGCCCTCGGACCCTTGAAGGCATCTCTTCTGTGGACTGGAGGACCCGATGATCTGGTTGACCGGACCAAAACCTGATGTGGTACACCGGACCAGAGCCTGGTCTTGTACTCTTTGACCTTCTGGCTGCTTGTTGTCTAAACTGTGATCTTATTTTGTATAAACCGTGTATGTTTTAAACTCATATTTTATTAAAAGCTATCGATGCTTAGGTTAACTCCGCTGCACGTTGCTATGAAGTGGTGAGTCCCTCACTCTTCATACGTGCACACCTTATTTTGTTGTATTCTATTTAAATGCCTCTTTGAATTGCCTTTAAAAGAAATGCTTTTTTATGAACTTGGAACTTTAAAAAACAGCAGAGGATTTGAAATGATGTACATTTTTTGTTTTGGGTCCTTAGTACGATTCCATCTGAGGATTCAAATTAGATATCCCCCATTGAGTTGGCATCTGGCCGGAGTATTAATATTGATATTTATATCTTGTAATCATCACTTCACTGTTGTCACTGCTTTATAACTTTCTTCACACTCTAGACTAACTCCTAGACCTCTACTCCACGTTTTTAAACCTCATTAAATGATTCATGTGCTACACACCCCGTCGTGACGTCGTTATAACGTTCAAACAGACCCTCATCCCCGATGTGATGGCTCACGATCTGGGACAACACGCGCGGTCAGCCTGCTACCGACAGAGGTCCAGCGCTGGGAGCTCGAGGCAGCCATGGATGACTGATGTTTAATCTGTCAGCGTTTCTCTTCAGCATGTCGTTTAAGCCACGTTAGGGTTCAGAAGCCATTGTGATCACACGGATTAGCGGCCCTCTGCAAATGTCTGCTAAGCTCCTTTACCAGAATTTAGAAATTCATTCTTTACGTGCAGGAGGACTGGCGGAGGGGGAGCTAAATGGCGCTCCGGTAATGCTCTTCAGTCCAGCTCGGGGACAGGGTGGGGTTGTGGGTTCGATTCCATGTAAGCGCGTCTCTCCCCCCTACCTGCTCCTTGGAGGCTGAGCGCAGTGGAAAGACGTTCTGCTGGAGGACTGAGTGGTTGTACACTCTGTGGAGCTGAGCTGTGTTCTCATGTGTGTTGGAGTGGAACAGAGTGGACATCTGCCTATGCTCGGCAGCTGCCGAGGGTTCGTTAGTTAACGGGGGTGGGGGGGGGGGCTCTGGGAACAGATGCTCCCCCCCCCCCCCCCCCAAGCGGGATGGGTCACATGACTGCTAGGAGTCTCCAGAACACCGATTGTCTCTGGTTGAACGAGCGGGACTGCAGTGTTTCCTGCAGCAGCAGAAATATGATGAACATTTATGAACTCGTTTGTTTACGGAAGGAGAAACATTTCATTTTGGTTCCACTAGTTGGAAATAACTGTTCTGAACAGCCTCAGGTCATAATAAAACAAATTTTGAGTATCCAACTCTTTTGAAGGAGCGTAAGAATATTCCTTCGATATCCCAAACAAGAACAATATTCACCCTTGTGTGACTGCTGGAGTATTACCAATGTTAAAACCCTTTCAAAAAGACGACAGAGGTTCTTGCAAATGTCTTTATTATAAAAACAGAACTATTTTTGAGAAGATGAACATTTTACTGAAAAATAAAAAAAAGTATAGCGGAAAAACCGGAAAAGAACAAAACTTCGAAAACCGGATACAACCGGTATCCCTTCACTGCACTTTACCACGTTAAAAAAATACTTCTTCTCTGAACTTCACTGCTTCAAATCGTACGGTAGAGCAACTACCAAACCCTTTGTCCTGTGTACAAGTCATTAGAAACAACTGGACGAATCAGTGCGCGTGGACACTCAGTGAGAACACAGACTGATGTGACCCTTGATCAACATCATCGTTAACCTCCGCGTTTGTTAAAGTGCAAATTCATCGTAATGCTAACCCTAACAAAGCTGCTTTATTGAAAATTAAATGAAATCACAGGGGTGGGGGGGGGGGGCAGGGGGTCTGGGCCGCTACAGCGCAGGTGGACGGGCGGTTGCCATGGCAGCCTGAATCCCCTGGTCACGCCGGCTGCTCAGGATGCCCTCGATGCACTGGGTCAGCTGCGGCGGCACGTTAGCACGTTAGCACGTTTGAACCGCCCTCGTGGTGACGTCACCCGTGGGCGTGGACACTCCCGCTCGCGGCTGACGTCACCACAGGATGGGCGTCGGCATCACCACCGGGCGAGACGTGTGACGGACAGGCCGGCCAGCCGATCGTCACACGGTCCCCCCCCGCTTGTGATGTCACACATGGCTCTTAAAGGGCCCATGACATGCCACCAGGTGTGAGTGTCATTAGCCGATAGACACACCGTTTTTAAAATCTGCCCCTCATGACATCACAAGAGGGCCGCGTCCACCTAGACGACATGCCCACTTATGTCACAAGGGGCAGATTTGAAAAACGGCGTGTAACGACTTATCACACTCACACCTGGTGGCATGTCATGGAAGGGGGAGGTGTCTAACGGAGGGGGGGAGGAGCCTAACGGAGGACGTACCAGCTGCTGCTGGGCGAGGACCTCCTCGAACACGGCCTGCCGCCGCTGCCGCTCCTGCTCGTCGGAGAGCCGCCATCGCTCCGCGTTGTCCCGGATCACCTTCTCCGAGGCTGTGGTGTGTGTCAAACGCTGCAGGGGAGAGCAGGCGGTAAAACGAGAGGTAACAGGAGGCAAATCTTTTTTTCGTAGGATGGTAGGGGTAAGTCCCGCCTTTTCGCCTCTGATTGTTTAGAGGGGCTCTCTTTTAGATCGTGGTTTGATTAGTCCTAGCTGTTTGGGTTAGGGTCAGGGTTAGGTTTATGGTTAGTGTTAAGCCTAACCCTAACCATAACCAATCAGAGGAGAGCCCTTCTAAACAATCAGGCGAATCTGAGGTGAAAAAGGCAGTACCTCTACCATCCTACGGAAAAATATTTAGCTAACGAGAGGTAGAGTGCGTATTACTAATGTTTTAGTTAAAAAAAACCATAAAAATAAATGTCAATGTCATTCGTTAGAACGTTATTTGATTGAGCCGTGCAGCGTTTGCGGGGCCATGGGGTCGGACTCGCGCCCTCCAGTGAGCACTGGTCCTCTCCTGGTTTGGAGCTATTCTAGCAGTAGCTAGGCTGATAAGCAGTATGCTAGCTCAAGCGTAGTGGTTAGCAGTATGTTAGATCCAGTGTAAGCCGTTAGTGTTAGCGTCTAGCAGTATGCTAGCTCCAGCGTAGCGGTTAGCAGTATGTTAGCTCCAGTGTTAGCGGTTAGCAGTATGCTAGCTACAGTGTAGTGGTTAGCAGTATGTTAGCTCCAGTGTCAGCGGTTAGCAGTATGCTAGCTCCAGCGTAGTGGTAAGCAGTATGTTAGCGGTTAGCAGTATGTTAGCGCCAGTGTAAACTGTAAGTGTTAGCGGCCAGCAGTATGCTAGCTCCAACGTAGTGGTTAGCAGTATGTAAGCTCCAGTGTCAGCGGTTAGCAGTATGCTAGCTCCAGCATAGTGGTAAGCAGTATGTTAGCTCCAGTGTTAGCGGTTAACGGTTAGCAGTACATTAGCTCCAGCACAGCGCGAGTCCTGAACCAGGACCGGGTCCTATCTGTACCGGGGCTGACGGCGGCCGGGGGAACACTCACTATTCTCTCGATGTAGTTCTGCAGGCTGTCGCAGCGCAGAGACTCAACATTGACCCAGGCTGCGTTCACCACCCCCTGTCTCTGCTTCACCAGACCCTGGAGGGGGGGGGGGGGGGGGGGGGAGAGGACAGGAGGAGGTGAGAGCGGAGGGGAAGGAGGGGAGGGGGGAGAGGGGAGGTGAGGGGGGGAGAAGAGGAGAGCGGTGAGAGAGAGGAGGGGAGAGGAGGAGGTTGAGGAAGTGTGCGAGGAGGAGTTGAGAGGGGAGGTGAGGGTTTGTACCATGAGCTGCTCGCTGGTCTTCAACTGGAGAGTGGCGGGGGTGGAGGTTGGGGTCTGAGATCTGGAGGGGGGGGGCACCGGCGGGCCGGGGCTGCTTGTTCAGTAGGAAGACCCCCTGGTGGGAGAGCAGGTCGGTTAGCGGGTCACCGGGTAGCCAGGTCAACTACTGGATAGATTCACCAGGTAAACTACTGGATAGTTCCACCAGGTAAGTAGGTAGTAGTAGGTAGCAGCAGGGTAGCTCCGAAGTTAGCGGTTAGTAGTATGGTGGCTCCAGCGTTAACGGTTAGTGGTATGCTGGCTACAGTATTAGTGGTTAGCAGTATGCTGGCTCCATATTTAGCGTTGACTAGTGTGTTAGCTCCAGCGGTTAGTGTGCTTGCTCCAGTGTCAGCGGTTAGCAGTATGTTATCTCCAGCGTTAACTTTTAGCAGTGTTAGTTCAAGTGTTAGCGGTGAGCAGTATGCTGGCTCCAGCATTAGCGGTTAGCAGTATGTTAGCTCTGGTGATAGCAGTCAGCAGTATGCTACCTACAGTGTAAGCAATAAGCAGTATGTTAGCGCCATCGTAAGCGGTTAGCAGAATGCTGGCTCAAGTGTTAATGGTTAACAGTAGGTTAGCTCTAGTGTTAGCGGTTAGCAGTATGTTAGCTCCAGTGTAAGCAATAAGCAGTATGTTAGCTCCAGCGTTAGCGATGAGCAGTATGTTACCGCCAGTGTTAGCAGAATGCTGGCTCCCGCGTTAATGGTTAACAGTATGTTAGTTCTAGTGTTAGCGGTTAGCAGTATGTTGGCTCCAGCGTTCGCGTTAGCAGTATGCTAGCTACAGTGTAAGCAATAAACAGTATGTTAGCTCCAGTGTTAGCGGTTAGCAGTATGTGTGCTTCAGCGTTAACTGTTAGCAGTATGTTAGCTCAAGCATTAGCGGTCAGCAGTATGTTAGCTCTAGTTTTAGCGGTTAGCAGTATATTAGCTCCAGCGTTAACGGTTAACAGTATGTTAGCTCCAGCATTAGCAGTATGCTAGCTATAGTGCAAGCAATAAGCAGTATTTTAGCTCCAGTATGAGCATTAAGCAGTATGCTAGCTCCATCGTTAGCGGTATGCTGGCTTCAGGGTGAGCGGTTAGCAGTATGTTAGCTCCAGCAGTAGCGGTTAGCGGTATGTTAGCTCCAGCTTTAGCAGTATGTTAACTCCAACTTAGCGCTAGCAGTATGTTAGCTCCAGCGTTAGCAGTATGTTAGCTCCAGCGTTAGCGGCTAGTAGTATGTCAGCTTCAGCGTTAGCAGTTAGCAGTATGTCAGCTCCATCGTTAGCGGTTAGAGGTATGCTGGCTCCAGGGTGAGCGGTACCTCGGCCTCGTACTCGGCCCAGGCCGCCTTGCGCTCCGCCTCGCTCAGCTCCTCGTCGGCCTTGTGGTCCAGCAGGGTCTCGTGCTCGTGGTACGACACGATCTGGTCCTTGCAGCTCTTCAGCAGCTCAGACAGCACAACGTCCTGGGAGGGGAACACCTTGTTAGTACGGTAAAACACTGGGATTACACTAGGTCGTTAACAGTCTGTGGGACACCACCCAACATACGACATACGACATGCTGCATTAGAAGAGATAGTAATAGTAGTAGTAGTAGCACTAGTAGTAGTAGAAGTAGGAGTAGTAGTATAGTAGTAGTAGTCACTGCTGGCTTCAGGGTGTAACAGCAGTAGTAGTATAGTAGTAGTAGTACAGTTGTAGTATAGTAGTAGTAGTATAGTAGCATAGTAGTACAGTAGTAGTAGTCACTGCTGGCTTCAGGGTGTAACAGCAGTAGTATAGTAGTAGTAGTACAGTTGTAGCATAGTCGTAGTACAGTAGTAGTAGTATAGTAGCATAGTAGTACAGTAGTAGTATAGTAGTAAGGGTCACTGTTGGCTTCAGGGAGTAACAGCAGTAGTAGTATAGTACAGTAGAAGTAGTATAGTAGTAGTAGTCACTGCTGGCTCAGGGTGTAACAGCAGTAGTAGTATAGTACAGTAGTAGTAGTAGTAGTACTAGAAGTAGGAGTAGTAGTATAGTAGTAGTAGTCACTGCTGGCTCAGGGTGTAACACAGTAGTAGTAGTAGTATAGCAGTAGTATTGTAGTAGTAGAAGTCACTGCTGGCCTCAGGTTTTAATAATAGTAGTAGTATAGCAGTAGTAGTAGTAGTCACTGCTGGCTTCAGGGTGTAACAGCAGTGGTAGTAGTAAAGCAGTAGTAGTAGTAGTCACTGCTGGCTTCAGGGTGTAACAGAAGTGGTAGTAGTATAGTAGTAGTATAGTCGTAGTAGTCACCGTTGGCTTTTGGGTGGTGGTGGTGCGCTTGCTCTTCTTGGAGTTGGGGTCATCCAGCATGTCGGGCTCAAACGCGTAGAGCTCCGTGAGCTCGAAGAGGGTGAAGTGCCTCTCGATCTGCTGCTGGTCCACCACACGGAACGACAGCGACTGCTTGGCCACCTGCCGGTCGTAGATCTTCTCCTCCATCGTTCCCTGGAGGAGGTCACACCCGTCAACACCAGTAGACCACCAACAAGAGGTCACCACCAGTGGACCACCACCACCAGTGGACCACCACCACCAGTGGACCACCACCACCAGTGGACCACCGCCACCAGTGGACCTAGAGGTTACCTGGGCCAGGAAGCGGTAGACGAAGACGTTCTTGAGCTGTCCGAAGCGGTACACCCTGAAGATGCTCTGGATGTCGTAGGAGGGGTTCCAGGAGGCGTCGAAGATGATGACCCGGTTGGAGGCCACCAGGTTGATGCCCAGGGACCCCGCCCTGGTGGAGATCAGGAACAACCGGCCCCTGGGGCGCGGGAGGGGGAAGGATAAGTTAGGGCTGGGCGATGAATCGAATTTTGATGGCAATTTCGATTTTAGCGTTAAACGATCACAAAACTAATATCGAGTTTTCAATTAATCTTTATTTTTTTCATGTTTTATAGAAAGTGCAGAACAGCTGGATATATATATGTACATTTGAACATTTTCTTTTTGACCATGTTGTGTATTCTTATAAGTCGAAGTTCTCAGTTAAAGAGTGTTTTTTTTACGGTAGAGACATGCTGAATAAATACATCATGTTTTCAAAATGTTTTTCAAAAATAATCGCTTGAATAATCGTGATTTCAATATTGACCAAAATAATCGTGATTATGATTTAAGGAGGTCCTGGCACTTTATGTACATACGTGTGTTGTACGCCCTTGCACTTAAAAATAGTGCTTAGCATCATGTAGCATCTTATCTTAGCTATCTTTGCTGTAATTGGGGAATGGGTTAACCTAGCGCTCATTAGTGCTTGGTACTTGGTTCTACTCTCTTTCTTCTGACAAAGGTACTTATTGTAAGACGCTTTGGATAGAAGCTTCGTCTAAATGTAAATGGAAAGGGAAATGTTATACTCAGGTGAAAGTTTAGGGTCAGGGAAGGTCTAATATAAGAGACTTATGATGATAGCTTTGATCTCAGTTAGTTTGAGGTCCGTTAATGCCATGAAAATGAAGCATTCTGATACCGGAAAACCCAGAACCCAGAAGCCGGTCCAGCCAGGTTCAGACGTACCGGGTGTTGGCGGTGTTGTTGAAGTTCTCCGCCCACTTCTTCCTGAGCAGAGCGTTGGTGGTGCCGTCCAGGCGGTAGTAGTCAACGTCCCTGACCCAGGAACCGTTCCCTGCGGAGGGGAGAGGACCAATCACAATCACTAGTGCTCAGCTATTGTCCCGCCCACTACCATTATAAAGAGCGTCTTTATAAAGGTTAGCCTACCTTTATAAAAGGGGTCTCCAGACTTCCTGTTCTTGTGGGCGTTCATCAGGAAGTCCTCCATCAGGTCCAATGAGATCAGGGATTGGCTGAACACCAGGCTGGGGAGGAAACCATAGAGAACCATTCAGACATGAATAGTCAAAAAAGAATAATAAATATAAATGCATTTGAACCTGGGAATGCGTTAGCCTGGCTTCCGCTCAATTTTCATTTCCCTTGAGTACTACGCCTGGGTTTGCGGTATATTCACGGGTTTTGTACGGGCCAAATTTTGCCGGTACATTCAGCCAACAGAGGGAGTGGCTGAAAACAATGACGTTGAGGTTGGGGGCGCTAGTTTGAGTTGTAGTCAAACGTTAGCGATTGGTGATGGCAGATCCAGAGTGGCACCGGGCAGATCCAATAGTTTTAAACTCCAACAGAAACCCGTCTTCAAGTGAGTTTGTTTGTCAATGGAGAGAGGCAAGACTCTCTGTGCAAATGAGATGAAGAACGAGAGTCTGGTAGGACCAGACTACGAATGCGCGCTTCTTACACTTTGTCCCCCAGCTCTTCGGCCATGCGGAGGATCTCGAACAGCAGCACCATTTTCCCAGAATGCTCCAGGACCAAGGCGTCGCTGGGGGTCAAGAGGTCACGGTACCACCCCTCCGACGACGGGCCGTTCGCAGTCCAGCTGCTCGACAGCCCCGCCCCTGAGCAGAGAGAACCACCCTCAGAATACATCTGTCATCAGGTGTACCTGTCAACTAGCTACACCTGTCAACTAGCTACACCGCTAAACAAGCTACACCTGTCAACTAGCTACACCGCTAAACAAGCTACACCTGTAAACTAGCTACACCGCTAAACAAGCTACACCTGTAAACTAGCTACACCTCTAAACATACATACACACATATATATACATACATACATACACACATATACAATATATGTATTTACACACACATAAATATTATATATATGCATTTTATTTTCTACTATATATATCGTACAGGTCCCCTACAATAGTATTGGAACAGTGAGGCCAATTCCTTTATATTTGCTGTAGACTGGAAACATTTGGGTTTGACACCAAAAGATGAATATGAGACAAGAGATACACATTTCAGCTTTTATTTCCAGGTATTTACATCTGGATCAGATAAATAACTTAGAAGATAGCATTATTTGTAAAGGAACACCACATTTTTAAGGGAGCAAAAGTATTGGAACATGTGACTGACAGGTGTGTTTTGTTGCCCAGGGGTGTCCTATCACATTGATCATTCAAACAATAAATAGCGCTGAATGTCTATGCTTAGTTTCAGATTTGGGTTTTGCCTGTGCAGACTGCAATTATTATAGTTAGAGGTGTAACCAACATGAAAACCAGTGAGCTGTCTATGGGTGAAAAAGAAGCAATTGTGAAGTTGAGGGAAGATGGAAAATCCATCAGAGCCATTATAAAAAAATTGCCACTAGCCAGTACAACCATTTGGAATGTCCTGAAGAAGAAAGAAACCACTGGTGTACTAAGTAACAGACGTCAAACGGGTAGACCAAGGAAAACAACAGCAGTTGACGACAGAAACATGGTGAGAGCTGTAAAGAAAGACCCTAAAGCTGTTGTTGACATCAGCAACAACCTCCAGAGGGCAGGAGTGAAGGTATCATTATCTAATGTTCGCAGAAGACTTCATGAACAAAAGTACAGAGGCTACACCAGAAGATGCAAACCACATCATCTAGCAAAAAAAATAAGAAGGCCAGGCTGGATTTTGCCAAAAAGTACAGAGACAAGCCTCAAAATTTCTGGGACAACGTTTTATGGACTGATGAGACAAAGATGAACCTTTACCAAAATGATGGAAAGGCTAAAGTTTGGAGAAAGAAAGGATCTGCTCATGACCCCAAACATACAAGCTCATCTGTGAAACACGGTGGAGGCAATGTCATGGCTTGGGCTTAGCATGGCTTCTTCCTGGGACGGCCTCATTAATCTTCATATTGAATGATGGTAACACAGGAATGGCAACAGCTAAATGAACTCAGAAGTCTACAGGAACATTTTGTCTGCCAATTTAAAGAAAAATGCAACCAAACTGATTGGGAGATCATTCATCATGCAACAAGATAATGATCCAAAACACAGTGCAAACACAACAAAGGAGTTCATCAGGGGCAAGAAGTGGAAGGTTTTAGACTGGCCAAGTCAATCTCCAGACTTAAACCCTATAGAGCATGCGTTTTACCTGCTAAAGAGGAGACCGAAGGGAGTAACCCCCCAAAACAAACAACAACTGAAAGGGGCTGTGGGGAAAGCCTGGAAAAGCATCACAAAAGAAGAATGCTTTTGGTGATGTCAGTTTGGTGATGTCAAACGGTCACAGGCTTGATGCAGTTATTGCAAGCAAAGGATTTGCAACAAAATATTAAGTCTTATTTACTTTTAATTTATTTTAAATCTGTTCTATCTGTTCCAATACTTTTGCCCACATAAAAATGTGGTGTTCCTTTACAAATAATGCTATCTTCTAAGTTATTTATCGGATCCAGATGTAAATACCTGGAAATAAAAGCTGAAATGTGTATCTCTTGTCTCATATTCATCTTTTGGTGTCAAACCCAAATGTTTCCAGTCTACAACAAATATAAAGGAATTGGCCTCACTGTTCCAATACTATTGGAGGGGACTGTATATACAAAAGGTTCCAACTACAACATCAGGTTAACCCTCAGCAGATGCAGACTGTGAAGCAAGGGTTTATGGGAGATGGAGTTTGTAAAATACCTGCAGCTGGGAAGGGTTGGTTTGACGTCGCCCCGCCCCCTGAGCTCTGCACCTCCCCGTCTCCTCCTGCTCCCCCTCTTCCCTCACTGGGCGGAGGAATGCGAGTAGGAGACAACATGAGGTCACCATAACTTCAGCACAGTTGAAGTGGAAACACTTCAACAGTTGAATCAGCCTGAGGACCATTCTGTTTGCTGCAGCTTCTTATCCTAATGTGTGTCTGACCTTAACGGAAGCTGTTTAACTAATATCTGTAGTATTCTTTGGCTGTGTTGCAGGATGTGTTTTAATGTTATAAAGTTGTGTACTGCAGCTTCTCTAAGCCAGGTCTCTCTTTGAAAAGAGGTGTTCAATCTCAAAGGATTTACCTTGCATAGTAAAGGTCGACGAACTTGTGTTATACAATTCTGTCTTAAAAAATTACATCTATTGTATTTGAATGGTTGTCATTTGACAGGATTGCTGTCTATGTAAGAGACAAGCTTACCTCTGCGACCTCTGACCATTTCATAATAACATTGGTTTAAATGATATGAACAATTTCAGAACGAACCTCCTGATCATGGTAGCGCCGTCTGGATTCAACAGGGCAGAAGCTTTTATCTGGTTCTTCCCATCAAACGTCCCCTGGAAAGCAGAGAACCTTAGGTTAGTTCATGAAGACTTAAACCACAGTTTAGTTTACAAAGATTCAACCACGTCTAAATACAGTTTAGTTTACGAAGAATAAACCATGTCTAACAACAGTTTAGTTTACGAAGATTCAACCACGTCTAAATACAGTTTAGTTTACGAAGAATAAACCATGTCTAACAACAGTTTAGTTTACGAAGATTCAACCACGTCTAAATACAGTTTAGTTTACGAAGAATAAATTATGTCTAGCAACAGTTTAGTTTACGAAGAATAAACCATGTATAACTCCAGTTTAGTTTACAAAGACTAAACCAAGTCTAACAGTTTAGTTTACAAAGACTAAACCGCGTCTAACTACAGTTTAGTTTACACAGAATAAACCAAGTCTAACAGCAGATTAGTTTACAAGACTAAACCCTGTCTAACTACAGTTTAATTGACAAAGACTAAACCAAGTCTAACAGCAGTTTAGATTACAAAGACTAAACCAAGTCTAACAGTTTAGTTTACAAAGACTAAACCTCGTCTAACTACAGTTTTGTTAACAAAGAATAAACCATGTATAACTACAGTTTAGTTTACAAAGACTAAATACAAATCTAACAACAGTTTAGATTACAAAGACTAAATCGCGTCTAACTACAGTTTAGTTTAACAAAGAATAAAACCATGTTATAACTACAGTTTAGTTTACAAGACTAAAACCACGTCTAACTACAGTTTAGTTTAGAAAGACTAAAACACATCTAATTACAGCTTAGTCTACAAAGACAAAACCACGTCAACAATACAGTTTAGTGTTTACGAAGACAAAACCACGTCTAAACTACAGTTTTAAGTTTACGAAGACAAAACCCCGTCTAAACTACAGTTTAGCTAACAAAAACTAAACAAGTCTAACTATACCCTGGTAATAAACAATTGCTGAGAGAAAAACAAGAACACATACAAGAGGGTAAGAGACAGGAAACACTTCACAGAATCAAAAAACAACACGCACTATACAAGGTTAGAGGTGAGTTAAGGGTACGGGTCACTTTATAAACGAGGTCAAGAGCCCTCTCACCTTGTTCTCCTTGCTGATGTAGTTGAGATGCAGGCACCAGGGGTGGGTCCATACACGACCCAGGATCTGGAAGTCCTTGAAGAGGCTGGACCCCGACCCGGGCTTCAGCCTGCCCTGGTCCCCTGTCGGTCCCACCGCTGCAAATACACCCCCCATGAGACTCTGTACCTCACAGCACACCCCCATGAGACACTCTGTACCCCCTGTGTCACAGCACACACCCCCATGAGAGACACTCTGTACCCACCTATGTCACAGCAAACCCGCATGGGACACTCTGAAAACCTATATAGTGACACACACAAGGGGGAGAGTCCATCCAGAACACTACCCACTTGTGATGTGACTTTGGGTTAGACCCAGGGCGCCGTGATACAGCGAAGAATGTAACAGTAACTAGAGGGTCTTACTTGGTGTAGGTGGTCCAGGTAGCTGGCAGTATTCAGAGGTCTTTAACAGGTGTAGTGGTCCAAGGTTGTGGGCAGTACTAGAGGGTCTTACATGGTGTTAGGTGGTCCAGGTAGTGGGCAGTACTTAGAGGGTCTTTACAGGTGTAGAGTGGTCCAGGTTGTGGCAGTAATTAGAGGGATCTTACAGGTGTAGTGGTCCAGGTAGTGTCGGTAGAGGCGGTACTGCAGCGGCGTCACCACTCGACCGGCGCCAGGACGTACTCGTGTTTGGGGGGGAGGAACTTGGTCAGGGCCGAGTAGTCCCTCCTCTAGGGGGAGAACGAGGACACAACGTGAGCCCTCTCTCTGTC
Organism: Melanogrammus aeglefinus; assembly: GCA_900291075.1. NCBI lineage: Eukaryota > Metazoa > Chordata > Actinopteri > Gadiformes > Gadidae > Melanogrammus > Melanogrammus aeglefinus. Next base: position 149,781 of record OLKM01000480.1, on the reverse strand, counting down.
CGTCTCCCTCTCTCTCCAACACACTGTCTCCCCTCCTCTCTCCCCCCTCTCTCTCTGTCTGTCTCCCTCTCTCTGTCTGTCTGTCTCCCTCTCTCTGTCTGTCTCCCTCTCTCTCTGTCTGTCTGTCTCCCTCTCTCTGTCTGTCTCCCTCTCTCTCTGTCTGTCTCCCTCTCTCTCTGTCTGTCTGTCTCCCTCTCTGTCTGTCTGTCTCCCTCTCTCTCTGTCTGTCTGTCTCCCTCTCTCTGTCTGTCTCCCTCTCTGTCTGTCTGTCTCCCTCTCTCTCTGTCTGTCTGTCTCCCTTTCTCTGTCTGTCTCCCTCTCTCTGTCGGTCTCCCTCTCTCTGGCTGTCTCCCTCTCTCTGTCTGTCTGTCTCCCTCTCTCTGTCTGTCTGTCTCCCTCCCTCTCTCTGTCTGTCTCCCTCTCTCTCTGTCTGTCTGTCTGTCTCCCTCTCTCTCTGCCTGACTCTCTGTCTGTCTCCCTCTCTCTGTCTGTCTCCCTCTCTCTGCCTGTCTCCCTCTCTCTCACATGTGAATGTGTGTGTCAGTACAGTAGTACTAGAACAGTATTTAACCCAGTACTAAACATACCAGTGGTTGTGTCAGTACAGTACCTGTACCCAGACACCAGTACTAGTAGTTTGTAATACATACTATTGTCAGTGTCAGTACAGTACCTGTACCCAGACACCAGTACTAGTAGTTTGTAATACATACTATTGCCAAGTGTCAGTACAGTATCTGTACCCAGATACCAGTACTAGTAGCTTGTAATACATACTATTGTCAGTGCCAGTACAGTACCTGTACCAGACACCAGTACTAGTAGTTTGTAATACATGCCCGTGTCGGTATAGTACAGTACCTGTACGCAGCCGGCCAACATGGCGTGCAGGACGTGCGCGCGGTTCTTCATGACGCGGACGTCTCGGGGGGTGGAGTCGGCACACTGGCCGTTCTGGATGGGGTTGATGAAGCGGTTCCTGAACTCCTTGAGAGAACCCAGCAGGTTCTCCTTGATGAAGCTCACCATGCAGTGGTCTGTGGGGACACAGGCGCTGGTCAACACCTACTGGTGGACCCACCGGGCTAGTCTGGAGCCGCGTACGTGTTGGACATGGAAGGAGGCAGTCGTCCAGAGCTTCAATCTAGACACTTAAGAGTCAAGTCAGGTCATCAGAGAGCAGGTAGGGGTTAGACAGTACAGAGACGGGTCATTAAGGAGCAGGTAGGGGTTAGACAGTACAGAGACATGTCCTTAAGGAGCAGGTAGGGGTTAGACAGCACAGAGACAGGTCACTAAGGAGCAGGTAGGGGTTAGACAGTACAGAGACAGGTCATTAAGGAGCAGGTAGGGGTTAGACAGTACAGAGACAGGTCATTAAGGAGCAGGTAGGGGTTAGACAGTACAGAGACAGGTCATTAAGGAGCAGGTAGGGGTTAGACAGTACAGAGACAGTGTGCGTGTGGTGTGCGTGTGTGTGTGTGAGAGGACCTACACTCCACCAGGTTGTTCTGGAGGGGGGTTCCGGTCAGGACCACCCTCCTCCGGGTCCTGATGGAGCTCATGGCCTTGGAGATGTTGGACGCCTCGTTCTTCAGGATGTGGCCCTCGTCACAGATCACAAAGTCTGGACCTGCAGGGGTCAGGGGTCAGGGGTCAGGGGTCAGACACCAGGACACACGATGAAGGACCTGAGATCGATTCCCGTCGCCTGGCTCCGTCCTGCTATGTGCTTAACGGACCTCCTTGTTATTTGTGTTGAAGACGTTTCAGAAATAAAGTTAATATTGAATCAAGACAGGTTCTGAGCCGGGTCAGGTGTGTGTATATAGTGTTTTGGGTGTATATAGTGTGTGTGTGTGTGTGTGTGTGTGTGTGTGTGTGTGTGTGTGTGTGTGTGTGTGTGTGTGTGTGTAAATAGTGTGTGTATACAGTGTGTTTGTGTGTGTGTGTGTGTGTGTGTGTGTGTGTGTGTGTGTGTGTGTGTGTGTGTGTGTGTGTGTGTGATGGGGCTCTGACCGGGCTGCACCAGGGTGCTGTGGAAGACCTTCTTGGCGCTGGGGTCCCGTATCCTGTGGCCCAGGGAGAAGTTGCGGTACATCTCATAGCCCATGATCATCACACCCCCGTCCCGCTGCCAGCGCTTCAGCGCCAGCAGCCGGCCCGCCGCATTCTTCACCGTCGCCAGCTCCGTCACCTGAGGGTAGGACGGAGGACTCACTGTTAACCAGAGAGAAGTGGCGGGGGGGGGAGAAGAAAGGGGAGGGGAGAGGGCCCGAGAGGGAGGGGGGAGCGTGGAGAGGGGGAGAGAAGAGAGAGGGAGATAGAGAGGAGAGGCGGAGAGCGTGAGAGGGAGAGGAGAGAAGAGAGAGGTAGATAGGGAGAGAGAGGGGGAAGAGAGAGGGGGAGAGAGAGAGAGAGGTGGGAGGAGAGAGAGAGAGAGGGAGGAGAGAGAGGGGGGAGAGAGGGGGAGAGTGAGAGAGAGAGAGAGAGAGAGAGAGAGAGAGAGAGAGAGAGAGAGAGAGAGAGAGAGAGAGAGAGAGGGGGGGGGGGGAGAAAGAGTGTGTGTGTTTACAGTGTTTGAGTGTGTTTATATGGGGCGTGTGTATAGTGTTTGTGTCTGTTTATATAGGGTGTGTGTGTATATAGTGTGTGTGTGTATATGTGTGTTTGTGTATTGTGTGTGTGTTCTTGTGTGTGCGTGTTTCAGTGGAGGCTTCTCCAGTGAGGAGAGAGAGGAAGATCCTTAACATTGTTGAGAATAAAAAAATGTAGATTGTCCAGACTTCTGTAATGAATGAATCCCCTTGAATATGACTACTTTAATGCCTTTGTATAATAGGTTATGTTTGTTTCCCTGGGTAAAGGGACATCAGCACCCCCTATCGCCTCCCTCAGCCTCCATGGCTCCCCCAGAGTGTGGGCGGCCGGTGGATAACGTGGGGTTCACCAGGAGAGGGGAGGAAAGTCCTCCTCTGAGTGGGTGTGACTAGCTCAGGGCTCTGGGCCCCGCCTACGTTTATTCATGAATAGGCTGGAGCCCTGACTGCGCTATGAACCAATAAGCAGGAGTCCTGGCTGTGGAGCCGCCCGGAGGGGGGGGGGGGGTTTATCCCCTCAAGTCTATGTTACGAGAACCAAAGAACCCGCTCAGACGAAGGCGTCGTTTCCAGCGAGCGCTGCGCTAATGTCTGTTGCGGTACCGTGCGGCTCTGTCTGCTTATATTGACGTTTCTGTAGCCCGCGGCCACGGGCAGGGCTGCCCGCGAGGATGGTTGAATTGATCTATCAATGAACACCATGACCAACATTCTGAAATATCCATTAACATCCACATTTTCCTCAAACAATTTTAGGCTTACACCCCCATGTACCGGTAAATGGTTGTGAAGTAATGTCCTTCTTGTTCTTTTACCGTTTGTCCCTCTGACCGTTCTGTTTGATATCGTGGAAAGGATGTTAGTGAATGATTCAGATTGTGTGTGTATATAGTGTTGTGTGTGTGTGTGCGTGCGTGTACTGTGACTGTGTGTGTGCATGCATGTGTGCGTGTGTGTGTGTGTATATAGTGTTGTGTGCGTGCGTGTGTGTGTACCGTGACGCGGTCGCTGCCCATCCCCTCCTGCCACTTGTTGAACTCGGCCACCCAGTTGAGGATGGTGTTCAGCGGACAGACCACCAGCGCCGTCCGGAACCGCAGGCAGCGTGACTGCAGCATGGTGTGGAGGAACGTCACCACCTGGAAGAGGACCGGGAACGCCACAGGGAGCGTCACATGGACGGTTGGACCGGAATGTTGGAATGGAATTCCGTTATCCAGTAGTTTTGTAATTTAACATCATAACAGAATATAATTTTTTTTTAAATATCGTTATGCATTATCGATTCTGAACATCGCTATGGAATATCATTTCACAATTTCGTAATTGTATATCGTAATAAAATATAATTTTGCAATATTGTAACGGGATATCGTAAAATAATATAATTTTGGAACATTCTAGTGGACTTCCCACTGGAATATTGGGCTGTAATATTGTAATGGAATTTCGTTATGAAATGTTATATTTGGGAAAATTGTCATGGGATATCCAGATAGAATTAATTTTGGAATATGGAATCTTGCAACGGAAAAATAAAATCTTTGGCACGGCCATAAACCATTAACAACATGGTGATGGAGGCGGTGATCGCGGCTCTGGATGTGGTGCAGGTGAAGGTCGTAACCAACCTGCAGTGTCTTGCCCAGGCCCATGCAGTGGGCCAGGATGCAGCCCGAGCCCAGCGAGGAGTTGGCCTTCTGCACCGACTCACAGCAGCAGTCCCAGATGAACTGTACCCCTGGGGAGACACACAGGGAGAGGCCGCGTCGAGCCAGGAATCTACCGTTAGTGACATCACAAGGGGGAGAGGCCGCATCGAACCAGGAACCTACCGCTAGTGACATCACAAGGGGGAGATGCCGCATCGAGCCAGGAACCTACCGCTAGTGACATCACAAGGGGGAGAGGCCGCATCGAGCCAGGAACCTACCACTAGTGACATCACAAGGGGGAGAGGCCGCATCGAGCCAGGAAACTACCGCTAGTGACATCACAAGGGGGAGAGACTGCATCGAACCAGGAATCTACCGCTAGTGACATCACAAGGGGATCATACCAACGGGTAGGTCGATCCATCCCAGCATGCATCAGGGCGGACAGGCCCACCTGTGATGTAACTACAGGGAAGGCTAGATTTTATTTCATGGACAGGGAGTGACAAGGAAAAGGACTATAGCCATTTTCTGCACGGTCCTAACCCTTGAAAAGCTTCTCAGTGCTCTCATGATCATTATTCCCTGTTATGTATTGTGTTGTAACTGTATGCCCTTTGTGTCTTTTGTTGTTGTTTGTTTTGTATTTTTGTTGTCTGGTTGTTTGCATCTGTGACCTACCATCCACCTGGTGGGGCTTGAGCCGGGTGACCAGGTTGCGGTGCACCTGGACCAGAGGCTCCTTGGTCGGCCCGTCCTGGTCCAGGACCAGCTTGGTGGTGATGGGCTCCACCACCTGGGACAGCTCGTCACCAATGACAATCACCTGGTGGAGGACGGGTGGAGGAGGAGGGGAGGGGTGGAGGGAGGAGGAGGGGGAGGGGAAGAGGGAGGGGTGGAGGAGGAGAGGGGGAGGGGTGGAGAAGAGGGGGAGAAAAGGTAGAGGAGAAGGGGAGGGGGGGAAAAGGTGGAGGAGAGGGGGAGGGGGAGAAAAGGTGGAGGACAGGGGGAGAAAAGGTGGAGGCGAGGGGTTGGAGGAGAAGGGGTGGAGGGAGATCAGATGGTGGTCACATGATGACCCATAACTGTGTAGCGTTCCAGGTAGACCAGTTCCGATATCCATGCTTCCATGAGTACACTTAAACGCAGCACACTGTCCACACTCAGAATTCAGTGTTGTTCCAAATCGAATACTCTGTGGTGCACTAACCGTAAACTACGATCGCGACTGCGATCTATGAACGTTGAACTCTTTACGCCTAGCAGCTTTACCAGCTGTAGCGGCTGCTAAGGTAAGTATTCTCGCTGTGTTAGCTTTAAAGTTAAGTAAGATAAGGGGATCCTGTTTTCACGTGGTTGCCGCACTTATATGGCTCCACTGCTAGCCCTAGATGGACATGATGAATGCCCCGCATGCCTCGGTGTGGTCCACCTGAGGGAGGGGCTGTCCGACGATCAGTGTGTGAATTGCAGTTTCATGCCACATGGGCTGAAAGTGGCAAGACTAGCCGAGGTGGAAGGACCTCAGGTTGAAGGTGAGCTTCCCCCACCTGGAAGAGAACCAGGGGTACGGTTACGCTCCCCGCCCAGGAAGAAAAAGGCTAGGAAGGCTGACGGTTATGCTGCCAAAGTGGACAAGCTAGTGTCAGAGTTCGCTGAGATTAAGAGTTTGCTCTTTAACCTTCAGCCAGTCAGGTTGGCGTCAACCCAGGGGTCAATCCCTCAGGCTGAGGCTCCAACTACACCAGAATGGGACAGAGATGCCCTGCCTACGAGGGCTTCCTGTAGCCAGTTCTATGAAGACAGGCCAGGACAGGACGAGGTAGAGGCCTCTACCCAGGCTTCTGAAGGCGGCCCCCAGCATGTAGGGAGTGGGTCTAGGGCAGGCTCAGAAGCTTTCCCGGCCACGGTTAAGCCAGTGGTCCGCCTGGCACTGGCACGCTTAGGGTTGGATGAGGCTCCAGCAGCAATCACTCCAGCTAGTGCATTCTTTAGTCATGTCCTGCCACAAGATACTTTTCTGTCCCTCCCTCCCTCCCAGCCTTATATTGAGGAGCATCACAGATGCTGGCCAGACCCCAGATCTCTATCTCATCACACCAGTGACAGCAGGGCCTTGGCTTCAATGCAGAATGCCAGCAAGCAGGGAATTGACCGAATGCCAGCCGTAGAGCCGACCATTGCCTCCCTCATTGTGGCACCAGAGGAGTTGTTGAGGCCGAATGCTCGCTGTCCCAGGCCACAGTGTCGCATCACTGATGACCTATTAACGAAGTGCTATGACACAGCGGCACGTATGGGCCGTATCGGGAACTCCTTGTCCCATTTGATACTGGCCCTATCTCAGTCCTTGCAATCATCCTGCATATACTTCAGTGCAGAGTCTAAGTGACACGTCTTTGCAGGCGTTTGCCTTCATGACCAGAGAGCTTGGTAGGCTGATGTTGCCGCTTACGCTGGCTCGCCGCCAGGTATGGCTGGCTCAATCCCCATTATCAGAGCCAAGCCGGAGAACCCACTGCACTCTTCCCGTAGTTCCGGGAGAGCTGTTTGGCCAGCAGCAAAACAGGCCTTGAATCGTGGCAAATCCAGGCTAACCAGACACACGGCCAGCAGTTTGCTAGCACTCGGGGAGCTACATCCCTACCGAGACCGCAGCCTCTCCACAAAGGTTATGGCAACCAATCGTCCTCTGCCTCCAGCAAGTTCCTAGTGGTATATCCCAGGACCTCACCAGCTCCTGAGCGAGCCCTATCAACCCCATCGGGCTCCCACAAGACCTCTGCACCCCAGGCACAGAGGGGTCGGGGTCAGGGTTCCCCCCCCAGGCCCCAAGAGGTGGCAGGTACTGGATGGCTCAGGGCCGGGCGTCGGTCGCTTCGCCCAGCAGCATCTCATCTGCTGGGGGAAGTTGCACTACAGACCCTTGGGGTGGTGCCACGCTTTCCCAAGGGTTACAATCTCCAATTCCGACGCCGGCCCCCAGTTTTCAGGGGGATCAGACTGACCACAGTCAGCTAACCCACAAGGCGACAGGCCCTCAGCCAGGAGGTATCCACCCTCCTGGAAAAGAAGGCCATCGAGATCGTAGATCCTCAGACACAGCAAGGTGGGTTTTACTCTGGGTGGATTTCACCCTATACTGGGCTTACGAGGGCTGAACAGTTTTTTGAAAGTATTTCCCTTTCACATGCTAAAGACAGCGGAAGTGCTCCAGGCCGTTGCACTGCGAAGCTGGTTCTCATCAACAGATTTAAAGGATGCTTATTTTCACGTCCCGATAGCACCACATCACAGGCCATACCTGTGCTTCACATTCATAGGGTGGGCCTACCAGATAAAGGATCCTCCCATTTGGTGGTTATCACTAGCCCCACGGATCTTCACAAGGTGCATGCGGGCAGCGCTCGCACCAATTGAAGCCACTAGAATAAAAAATCTTCCCTTATCTGGACAATTGGCTTATTTGCGCTCCAACCCGGGAACGGGCAGAGCAGGACACCACGGCCTTCTAGGCCATGTGGAAAGGTTGGGTCTTACAGTCAATTATGGCAAAAGTTGTCTAATGCCCAGCCAACAGGTACTGTTCCTTGGCATAACCCTGGACTCCGTCCAAATGCTTGCCTTGACTCCAGATCCTCCTGCATTTTCGGGAGGACAGGACGGTAAGGTACAGCCTTTTTCTCAGGCTGTTGAGAATGCTGATGTCAGTAACGTCATTAGTACCACTGGGCCTCCTCCACTTGCGGCCGTTCCAAGTTTCGACCAAAAGCCTCCACTTAGATCGGAGATTACACGGATCCAGGAAGGTCAGGGTGTCCAGTCAATGCCTCCTGGCATTACAACCCTGGAGACGCGGGGCATATCTTGCCAAAGGTGTCGCACTGGGTTCGATCCCCTCACGCCGCGAGGTGGTGATGACCGATGCTTCGGCTCTCTGCTGGGGGGCAGTGTGGCAGCACAGGGCCGGTGAGAGGGCTCTGGAGTGCGCAGCACAGGACACAGCACAGCACATAAATGTGCTCGAGCTCCTTGCTTTTTATTTAGCACCCCGCAAATTCCTTTTCCAGCCTCAGGGTTATGTACCTTTCAGGGCCACAGAACACGGTGACTCAAGAGCTCCCTCCACAAGGGCACTTTATGCCAACAGGTAGAAGATATTTGCAAAGTGGTGTAAGGCTCAGAGAGAGGTACCGGAGTGTTCCTCAGTGCCAATTATACTGTTTTTTTTGCAGTCCTTACTGGAAAAGAAGCTATCTGCTTCCACTTTAAGGGTCTATGTGGCTGCCAGGCACATTAAGGTTGATGGTGGGGTCTCATTCTTTGGTGACCCGATTTCTTAAAGGAGCCCAGCGGAGGAACCCCCCACGGGCTGTCAAGGTTTCCTCATGGGATCTACCTCTGGTACTAGGAGCCCTCCGTCTCCCCCCGTTTGAGCCCCTGGATCGGCACAGGCCATACCTGCCATACAGGTATGGCCTGTGATGTGGTGCTATCGGGACGTGAAAATAAGCATCCTATAAATCTATTGATGTGAACCAGCTTTGCAGTGCAACGGCCTTGAGCACTTCCGCTGTCTTTAGCATGTGAAAGGGCATACTTTCCGAACTGTTCTTAGCATGTGAGCAATAGGCGCAATCACTCTTCAGAAAACTCGTTCAGGCCTCGCGTAAGCCCAGTATAGGGCGAAATCCACCCTCTTCTTTTTGGAACTAAAAAAATACACTGAGTAAAAACCCACCTTGCTGTGTCTGAGGATCTACGATCTCGATGGCCTTCTTTTCCAGGAGGGTGGAGCTAGTTCAGCACTGCCTCGGGCAGTCAGTAAGAATGAAATAGAACAAGAGTTACGTATGTAACTACGGTTCTATGAATTCTGGATGACCGCCAGAGTTCTCGGTCACTAGGAATCTTGCGAGGAAGATTCTGAAGGGACAATCTTGGAGAGCGACGTGGGCTTATATAAGACGGGGGGCCCAACGTCATCCCCCGGTACACGTGTGACTTTGTTGCTATTAAATACTCGACCTGCACATGCGCGATGGATAACATCCAGTGTTTAAGGACTGCCTTTTAGCGGGTCATCCAGAATTCATAGAACCGTAGTTACATAGGTAACTCTCGTTTTATCGCTCCTATCTAATAGAAAGTCAATGGGCGTTTATGGCTCGTAACGCTTAATAGCTTTTGTTGTGAAGGTACAGTAAGGTAGGGCTGGGCGATTAATCAAATTTTGATCGCGATTTCGATTTTTGCGTCAAACAATCACAAAGAAAGAACAGCTGGATACATATCTCTACAATATTTTAGATTTCAACATTCTCCCATTTTGTGTATTTTTTTAAGGCGAAATTTCAAAGTTTCCAGTTACAAAGTTCTATTTGGGAGAGACATGCTGAATAAATACATCATGTTTTAATCGTGATTATGATTTGTTCCATAATCGAGCAGCCCTACAGTACGGTTAGGCTGATCTAAGCCCAGGAGGTTCTGACTGGAGCTCCCCTCAGACTAGAAGCCACCTCACCTCCCTGAGCTCCTCCCTCTGCTGCTCCCGCTCCGCCAGCCGCTTCCGGCGCTCCTCCTCCTCCCGGAGTGCCTCCAGTGTCTCCGCCCGGAGGTTCTCGTCGTTCAGGATCCCGCGGATCTTCCTCCTGCCCTTCGACGTGTTCTTGCTGTCCTCCTCCTCCTCCTCCTTCTCCTGGGAGACACAACATGCAAGGATTACATCAGTGACGGGTTGAACATAATTAGACTAAAGTGTCTAAAGTGGGTTTCCATGGAGAACCATCTTAACAGGAAGTACCAGGATGGAATAGGAAGTACCCTTGGCACAGGAAGTACAGATGAAGTTTAATGTGCAAAGGTAAATGTCCAGTGTTAGGGTGGTGTCTAGGGTTAAGGGTGGTGTCCAGGTAATGGGTGGTGTGGGGGGGTAAGGGTGGGAGGGGGATATGAGAGCCAACACCAATGCGGTGGTGTTCAGATACCTTCCCGCTTTCAGAGTCCGACAGCACGATGTAGGACGGCTTGGTCTTCTGCAACGTCTGGAGGTAGCTCCGGGTGGCGTCCTTGTCCCCGCTGACAGACCCCCTGGCGAGAGGAGCGCAAACCCTTCAGTTCACCGAATGACATACCTCCAACACACTGAAGTGAAGAGCAGACGCGTCGAGATCCACAAATCCAAGGCTCTCACCTTTTAGACCTTCCTCCGTCCTCGTCGTCGTCGTCATCCTCCCTCCCCCCCTCGTCGTCTCCTTCGTCCACCTCCGACAGACTCAGCTCCTCACAGAGGTCCTGGTCCTGGTCCGACACCGATGTGGTGGACGTGTCCTCCCCGCCGCTGTCGCCGTCTGACCGCAAGCAACACGACACATCAGTCCCCCCGCTCCCAGGTCTGTAGCCCCCGCCCCCCCAGGGTCCGGCTTACCTCGGTCAGCCTCTCGGGGGGTCTTGGCGGTCCTCTTGCCCTCCTTCTGGCTGGGGGCCTTGTCCCCGAAGGTGAGCTTGTGACGGAGAAGGTGGTGTCTGCTGCCGGGGGCGTCTGACCCGCTGCCGGAGGCCTCGGAGGCAGAGCCGGACTCCCGCTCTGAGCGCCACACATACGCAGAGGGACGAAAGACATTATGATTACAGGCCTGGCTGGGCAGCGCTGGACCCTGGTGGTCTTGTAGGTACCAGTGGCTGATGATCAGTTTAATTAGATGTCTTTAAGGTTGGTGGCATTAACAAGAGATAGGCTACAGGTCTGTGCTTGTGAGACGCCTGCAAGCGTTTCAAAACCATGAGTCATGTTGGAAGTCTGAGTTCATCACTTACCTCCGTTATCACCTTCATCCTCCTTCCTGCCCTCAACCCCCTCCTCTTCCTCTGAAGCGGAGTCTTCCTCTTCCTGCAGGTCATCGTCCGACGACAAATCGTCCCATGAAGAGTAGTCGGCTTTGATTTGGGCCAAGAGTATTTTCTTAGCGATTCTTCAGAAGTGGGGGAAGAGAAGGAGAGAGTACCTGAGGGTCATTTCATCATTACATGCAACCCTTCCTGACCAGATGTGCAGCTGCAGCTGGATGGAGATGGACGGGGGGGGAGTTGAATCACATCTATGAAAATACTCATGGATTCATTTCTCGTTTATTCAAACTGGTGTCCGTGAATGCTTTTCTCTGCTCGTTAACCTAAATAGGCAGCAGACCAGAGAGTGAAATAGGCAGTCATGCAGTCATTATTTTTGCTCTAAGATGCCAACAAGCAGATCTGTGATTTAAGGTACACACATCGCATTTAAACAAAATGAACAATAATCACAATATCATTTTATATGTAAAACATAATATGATCTCAAAGAAAATGTATAAAAAGACCAGAGACATCAGATGTAATAATTTATTACAGAAGATTTGGCGGCGCGGAGCTCATTTCAGTCAATCTTGAAACAAAACATCAATAACAGGATGCTAAGACATGCATGACACGAGACACATGGATATAATGCACACGTTACATGTCTAGCACTGGAAATATGTTTAACATAAACATTGTTTTAATGTTTCTTTGTCCGGCGGCAAGCTTCGTTTCACCTCAAGTCTTTGTTTTTTGGCCGCACAAAACCCCCTTGCCATGGCGCACACTGTCTACACAACGAAACACACAAAGACACAGGGCCCTCCCAGCTGAGATAAGGCCTTTTGTTCTACCCCACCGAGTTCAGTGGGGATGGTCAGTCTAGATACCGCCTCGGACCGGAACCCTGTGCCAACACTAAATACTTCTTATTAGAATGCGCCCGAACGTTCCCGCTTATCTAAGGCAGTGGAGGCCTGAGCGGGGTCGTCATCTTTGAAGAGAGAGAAAGCATATGGAAGAGAAAGGAGAAAGACATGAGACCCATTACTCAGGAAGAAACACCATCATCATCACCACCACATCAGCTGCCAGCCGAGAACCATCCACCACAAGACCTGAAAGTAAAACATAGTCTGCAGCCCGGGAGGTCACGGGGAGGTCTGCACGAGGAGGTCAGGGTGGCAGCATTTGCAATACTTTGCATATTTAGAAATCCCAAAGCTCCCCCACTACTACTGACCGCAAAAGCACTTCCAGTTGTTGACAGGGAGCAGGGAAGGGACGTGCATTTATATCAGTTTGACGCAGCAGCAGTAAAACTAGGGTGGAGGTCTATAAAGTCTGGTTTTACTGGGGCGTCATGTTGTCATAATTTAAATTTTATACAAATAAGGTGGCGAAGAGATATATCATATCAACGCTCATGATGAAGACGTGAGCGTAATCTGTGTTGGCCGTGTGCTCAGTGAGCTCCGTAGCTAACGTTAGCTACAGACAGGGTACGCTATGCTGCGCTCGGCTAGGTCCTCTGACAGCTAATTGAACCACAAGCATTATTAATCTTTTCTGCAGCGACTCCCAGGGGACATTTTAGGGTCAGACGTTAGGATGAAATGAAAGAAGTGCGCAGACTCATGGAGAACATAAAACGTCCCAATCCCACTACGAGGAGGAAAGAAACGGAGGTCTGGTTCCTCAGTGTCCACAGAACATGTCCTGTCCAGACGTTCTATTTAAAAGGGGCACCGTCTAAAACTACTGTGGATGACGGCCCGGTTAGGAGTGACACACCATCACGCTAACCCCTAAAGTCGATAGAATACTAGCTGTGGAAATGTGCTTTCCAGTAATTCGCTCTGTTTCGGGAAGTGAAGAGGGCAGGGCGACACATGACAGAATGATCATGATCATAATAAACAGGGACCTTAACCCCAAATAGGAACTACAGCCATCTCATCTTCCACATAAGTGACCTACATTTATTGCCATTTTAAAATGACACGCCAGACCAAAAGCGGTCTGAATGCACCTATTTATGCACTTCAATGTCCCAGTGGGGAAGTGGTTTGTACGTATGCTGCTTAATCACGGTTATGGGCCGCCGCTGGGCATGGCCCAGCTTGCCTACAAGAACACCCGGGGATGATGCAAGGCTTCGAGGTTGCTTCGACAGCATGACACAGGAACATTAAGGCAGGTTAGAAATGGAATCGACTGCAATCCAGTTTCCTCACCCTTGGTTGGTATTCATTTCTTTTCTCTAAACGTTCTCCAGGAGAAAACACTGAAAAGTGCGAGCTAATCCCAGGGAACGTGGGTGGGAGAGGATCACCTTTTTTTAGATATTGACAAATTAAAGGCGTAGGCATGTAAAATAATGAATAGTCTATTCAAACTTCAAACCCACGTAACAAGACATGGGCAATCAGATCAACCCAAGCCCAAATTACACCTTTACTCTGAAAGCCAATAGCTCCCAGAGACGACTGGAAAGTGCCTGGGACTAACGGGACCTCATGGCCTTAAGTTGAAGACCTAGTTGACGCAAAACCAAACAATTATCACGGCAGTGTGAAATCTCCTTTATTTCAGGATTTGTGTTGTATTCACAGACGGTCCTGTACAACAGTCATTTCCTAAATTAGTTAAAACATATCAAGTTGGTCTCCACGGAGGAGAAGCAGAACTTTAGCATGGGGTTCGGCTCTGTGGTACAGCACCGGCAGGATGAGGTGAAGCATCTAAGTTTCTATCGGCAAAGAGCAGCATGTCTCGCTCCAATCGTCAAGAGTCCAATCTTAGTGTTTCTAGAAACTTTAGTATACTGGTTGGTATCATAAATCGCTCTCACTTACATCTCGGGAGGTATTTCCGAATGAAATGTAAGACGGGAGCTTGTAAACTTGCATACTTCACCTGCGTACGTCACAGCATTCAGTGAGTATCTATGCTTTACATAACGTTGGTAGTTTTTACTCTCTTGTGCATCGGGAGTAACAGTGAAACACAAGTGAAACTGAAAAGGCAGAAAAAAAAAAGAAAACAGAACAACAAATAGAACACGGAGTGCAAATGAGGGGGTAACACTTGTTGAAGTTCAGGGTGAGTGGCCGCGTCTTCGCTACACTCCGGAATACTAAAAAGCCCGCTGCTTTTAACAAGAGAATCAAACCACAGAGGACGGTTTCAGAGTCACTGAGTAGGGAGGAAGGTGGTTAGACTTCCAGACAACACGTGAAGCCCCTCATCACAGTGAGTACTTCCCTTTTCCCTGGGCCTGACTGCAGCTACGTTTGGGTCTTGCCTGGTTCGAGCGCGTATTTGGTAACGGTTTGGGGCGGGACTTGCGCCTGGGCGTTTTGGAACATTTGCGGCCGGATTTAGGCTTGGACCTCAGCGATAGGGCGGTTTTGAGGTCAGATTGTGGACCGGACCTGGGTTGTGAGCGGTTAGGCCTTTGCTTGCATCTAGCCGCGCTTGTATGAGGCACTATGTCCAAAGTTTTTGAACCATACCTATTTTCTGGGTCATCGTCATCTTCTGCTGCCCAAAAGGGCCCAGAGTGGGACTGGTCTTCATCACCTTGATCAAAGAACACATGGAACAGATGCTCTGTTACAAAACACCGACCACACAAATATCACATGTTTAATCGTCTATTGAAAGGTTAAAGTCGTTTTAGTAGCATTTGCTATCTTCAATCGCTATTGAAGATAATACAAACAGTGGTCCAACTCTTAACGGATTCTCTCGGGTAGAATTGAGTTGCTGTCAAGAGATCCCAACACGTGACCAAAGCTCTCATGCGTGACCTCCGATGATGAACCATCGAGAGACCTACATGCTAACCGTCTCAGACACACAGCAGGTCTCCATGGCAACAGTAGAAGGGCTCTTACCGGAGGACTGCTGGAACCCCGAGGCTCCCAGTAAGGACACGTTCTCCATGATGGGCTTCATGCGCTGGTCGTCTGACTCGCTCCCCGATCCGGTGCCCGCGTCCAGCCCCACCTCTTCTGCTTCGCTCGTGGAGGAGGAGGAGGAAGGGGAGGAGGAGCGCCGGCTCTTCCTCGGGAGTTTGGCTCTGATGCCGGACGGCTTGGGCGTGCTAGCGGTGGGCGGGTCTTCCAGCGCGGACCCCGTGACCTCAGCGCTCGGGGGACCCCCGCCGCCGGTGGCGTTCTCCTCGGCCTCCTTCGGGTCGTCGTTGGAGGACTCCGAGCCCACCCGCCGCGCCTTGGCCCGCCTCCCGCTGGCCTCAGAGTAGAGCTTCCGCTTACGGTAGACCCTGTTTGGCGACAGCGGCGTGGCCCGGGACATGCGGATCAGGCACTTCTTCTTCACCTCCGTGGGCCGCGCCGCCGCCGCGTCCTCGTCCGAGCTGTGTGTCATGGCGGCGCGCTGCAGCAGGGCGGCGGGCACCTCGTCCGACTCCTCCGAGTCATCCCTCCCCGGGGCCGAGGCGTCCGAGGCCAGGTCGGCCGCTGCCGGGCCCTCGGGGTCCGAGTCGCTGCCGCTGTCGATGGTGGACACCGAGGGCGCGGCCTTGACATCGCTGGGACGCCGTAGGGGCGTGGTCTTCACCCTGGGAGACCGCCGGTTGTCTGGCTCCTCCTCCGGCCACAGCGCCTCGGCGGGGGCCTCAATCACCTTCTCCTCCGCGTCGTTCTTCAGACAGACGCCAGTGTCTTGAGGCTCTGCCTCCGCTCCCAACGTCTCTTTGACCTCATCGAAGACCTGCACACCCTCACCGACGGCACCGGGAGCTTCTGGCTGCTGCTGCTGCTGCTCCTGTTTATGTTGTTGTTGTTGTTGTTCCACAGGCACAGGTGTGAGTTTCACTACTAGTTTTTTGAGCAAACCATGAGAATGCGTCAGGTTTGCTTTCGGGGCTAAGAGTGCCGGTCTTTGTGGCAGCTGAGCTGCGTCCTCAGAGGCAGACTTCTCTGTGAAGAAGGTCTGCACCTCGTCCACGAGCCCCTTGACCTCAGAGTCGTCCTTCTCCAGATGCTCGGCCGCCAGGTTCTGCAGGTCGGTCAAACGACTTCGGTTCGCGAGGTCCGTCGCCGACCCGGCGTCGCCCCTTGGCTCTACGCCGGTGTCTGACTGTGGGTGGAGGACGGCCTCGCAGCAGTCCACCAGGTCCACGTCACAGAACACCTCCTTCAGGCTCTCCTCCAGCAGGTCGTGGGACCGCCGGAGGCCCTTCAGCACCAGCAGGAAGGCCTTGAGATACAACGGCCGCGCGCCGCGGGTGCGCTTGTCGCTTCTCACGCTCTTGACCAGCTCCACAAACGTGGCGTTCAGGGCGTTGGTGGAGTCCACCAGCTGCTTGGCGTTCTTCACCAGCTCCTTGGGGACATCCAGGGCGTTGTAGTTGAACACCACGTTGCCGTCCATGCCGCTGTGGTCCCACTTCTCGAAGGAGATGATCTGGGGCCGGGGGGGGAGGACGGCGAACACCTCCTTCTCGGGCTCCTCCCGGTGCCTCCGCTGCTGGTGCTGCTGCTGGTGCCGGCTGAGGTTCTCCAGGTTCTCCAGGACGCTCTCGCAGGCCACCACCAGGTCCAGCAGGGGCTCAGGGTTGCACACGTAGCAATACCACTTGCACTCCACGATCCCCGAGAGCTCCTTGCGCCCCAGGTTCCGCAGGATGCACTTTTTGCAGAAGGCGTTGCTGCAGTAGTCGCAGCAGATCAGGTTCCCGCCCTCGGCGCACCACCTGCACATCGGGACAGGGAAACACACGTTAGGGGGGGGGGGGGTCTTCTGGACCACCTCGGCTCCAACCCCTTTTGGCGTGTCTGGGGCATCGTACCTGCACTGCTCGTCCATCCCATCTCCGTCCTTGCTTATGTCGTCACTCGAGTAATACTTGAAGCAAGACTTGAGGAACGAAAAAAAACACACGAGAAGGTTTGAGGTTAAAACGGAACCGCCCCTTCGGTCGTCACTCAAACCAATCGGAACGCTGGTCATCGACAGATATGCCCCTGGTGGGTAGGTAGAAGCCATGGAAGACTCACCTTGCATATGAGCACTCTGAGGATGGGGTGGCGGTAGAAGGAGTCCCTCTGGAAGTGGTTCACCTGCCGACCGCACGCCGTGCAGCTCACGATCTCGTAATGCCCGACCGCTGCGGAACACAAACCGATGAATTAAGCTTCACGATCTCGGGACTGAATTCGACCCTGCGACACACAGAAGGAAGGACATTTCGGGTTTTGGGGTGTGAGCTGACCTCCCCGTCTCCTGGTGAACTCCTTCCGGGAGACGCCTGACCTGCGGAACTCGGGGCCCCTGAAGTCATCCCTGGAGCCGCCCACGGCCTCGGGCCGGACCAGCACGGTTCCTGTGGGGAGAGGACACATCAGCGCCGCTTAAGAAGACAAATCCCACCTTTCCTTGCCATTGCACACATAAGGATTGATTGACTTTTACTGATGTCCATTTTGTTGATTATCAATTTGTACAGTCTGTTGACTGACTTTGTGAGCAACTGGATACCTGAATTTCCCCAAGGGGGCGAATAACATATCTGTCATAATCTTCATCAAGGCGTTCATTGGGGAATATTACAGACGGGGGAACCTTGGAACCTGAAATGTCTCTGTAGTCCCAAGTACAGTTGCTACAAGAACATTCAGCAGATACGGTTTGAGCCGATAGTACCGTGGCTTATGGATCCCCTCGAAACCACTTCCCAGTCTACAAACCACATTTAAAATTATATATTTAGCATTCTAGAACTGCTTTTTGATCCCTGAATAAATGCCCACATCTACAGCCTCCAGGAGAACTCCTGGTGCATTTGGACTTTGGCAAAAAGTCTGACTCACATATCAAGGAAGGCCGCAATTAAAGGACTTCCAACCTGTGTAGGAACCGAACCACCCACCTTTAGGAAGTCTGCTGATGTCCAGGTGTCCATTAGAACCAACGAACAGAGGTTCCCCTTCCTCTTCGCTCTCCGTGGACTCCCCAGACTCGTCCAGTCCGGAGTGCTTCACCACAACAGAGGCTTTCCTGTAACAGGGGAGGAAAAACTTGAACCACCTTTCAACCACTTTTGCATCTCAATCTGGTTTCTAATCAAAAGCCCTCCCACCTCTTTGATCCAGAAGACCTGGCTGATTCTTTGGGTCTTGATTCCTGTAAGGCGAGATTCAACACCATATAAATTATGTTAATCACTATGACTGGATGTTCCAGTATAATCATACTAATTGCACGGATCTTGGAATACTTGCTTTTAATATCGGGCAATGTATGTTTTATGGATTTGAACTGTTGCATATTCTTGTTGCACATGTTTTATGTTTTCCTGCCCTGTGTTATTTGCCATCTGTGATTAATGATGTTTACTATAGTTTATCTTTGTAAAGATTCCCCAAACAGATTATCTTTACCACAATATTGGCAAACATGAACTAGCCCTGATGCGAGGGAGCTGAACATTAATCAAGTAATAAAGTAATAATAAAGAACACGTAGTATAAATCACCTCAGCAGTCCGACTTGTTGAATTTGGAAAACCATGGCCCCCGTTTTGAAGTCCTGTAGAAAACATAACGAGTTAACAGATTTAAGCTAATAGTTGAAAGGATAGGAGTAAATCAGCTAGTTCACTGATTTCCGTTCATTGTTAAAACTGTTAGAACCGTATGAGTAAATCCATCCTGTTTGAGTTGCTCACCTTCTGGAATGTCCTCTTCAAGCGGCGGATGAGCGAGGAACTCGTGCAGCTTATTCACCAGGACATTGAGCTTGCTTGCAGGTGGGCTAACAACACAGAGGAGAAGGTGATGCACAAAGCCACATGTTAGAGCTACATTTGGAGTCATTTACCTTTAGTCCCTGTGTTACTCATCACTGCGGGACATCAATAAAGGATTCCGAAGCTTCGCTTGAGTAAACGTCTGAATGAAGCTCTTACAAAATCACCGGTTTTTAAAATTTATTTATTCACGGTTTACTGATGGATGAAATCACTAAAATAGCGTTACTTTGGAGAATCTGGAATGCTGTACTCATTAAGTGCCACTCAGTCAAATAGAGTAGTGGGCTGATGGAGAAAAGATTGCATGCTGTGAAAATAAACGTATTTTGCCAAAAGTCTGAATATTCCTTTGAGGCAGTTATCAAGAAAAATACAACTTTAAATAAAATCTTATAATCATTACAATATTCATGGCCCAGTACACAGTCGTTGGGAAAATTCCAGCAGTTTATTTCTGTTTCGAACCCAATCTATCGGTTTAATAAATGGGCTACATTCTTTTCTTTTTTAAAAAACTAAAATGCGGTGTGGTTCAGCTGAATTTCAAACATTCAAAATGTACATTGGCGACATCACAAGTGGGAGTGTCCTCCCAGATGTAATTTC
This sequence comes from Melanogrammus aeglefinus, assembly GCA_900291075.1. Taxonomy (NCBI): domain Eukaryota; kingdom Metazoa; phylum Chordata; class Actinopteri; order Gadiformes; family Gadidae; genus Melanogrammus; species Melanogrammus aeglefinus. Next base: position 130,297 of record OLKM01000480.1, on the reverse strand, counting down.
TTAACGTATCAACCCATCAGGTTTCCGTACACATCTGGATGGACCCTCCCATATGTTTATGATGCATTTCATTTCGAAATTAGTCAGCATCGCTAGTATCTGAAGGTTAATATTTGTGGAAGATCCATGGCGACACTGGAAATGTAATTTCCTGAATTCTAATCTGCAAAGCATCGTAAAGATGATAAATCATGGAAAAGCAGAATTGACCATAATGGCAAATGAGTAATGTTGGTTGGCATGGTTGGTTTAAGTATTATTCCAATAATGAGGAGCTAACTTTCTGACCAATGTTTCGGTGCTGTAACTATACACTTCTTCCCTAAACCATATATGTTGTTATGTCCCATGTTGTTCTGAACGTCGCATTAACACCGCCAAACAATATACTTTGCAGTCAGTTTCCAGAATTATTTAACGTTTTAAATAACGCGTTATTATTTGTCAAGACCTCGTCCATGTCAAAGTCATCCAACATAGTCATACCCTTCATTGGACGCAGGATGTAAGCTGACAGCTCACATTACACTACAACTCCCCTGTAACGTGTAACACACACGGTCTGGGGAGTACTGGTGACCAGTACCAGTTAGACTGAGGGATGTTTTTAAAACCGATCCACGACATGAAACCAAGGGTCCTCAGCCAGCCTTAAGTCAGGCTGGACCCCAACCTCAATCAAAACAGTGGATCGACCAGGGGGCTACACCTTCATATCCCCCCCTTCTAACTGCCTAAGCCCGGGCCACCTATCACCTAGCCTAGCCCCGATAGCTCCAGTGATAGCAAAGCTACACGTTAACCTCGCTGATCAAAAGGCAGACCCCGACCCCGTGCAGTTACCCGGAGATCCCCGCAGACATGTCGAGTGTGGATGTGGCCGCGCAGGGTTGTCATCCGGAGCGGTGATTCTGAGCCGTGTTATAGGGTAAAATTTGACAATGGTTCATCAGGGGCTGCCTTCATCCGCCGAGGACCACCGGAGCCTCAACCAACATGGCGCCAAAGAGACGTGATGCTGCGTTCAAAGGGCGACGGGAAAGTAGGACGTTATCGCCTCAGAAAACCGACGCTGCCTCTCAATAACAGAAAAGAACTTGTAATATTATGTGATACAAGTTGCTTGGATACAAACAGAAAACCCATGAACAAGTCTTACTATGGACAGCATAGTGCAGTATGTCTTTTTTGGGGGATTATTATTATATAATATATTTGATTAGAAAATGGTAGAAGGTTGACGTTGCTTAACTGACCATAGCTGCCCTCTAGTGGTCATAAATCTCTTGATACAGCTTTACACCTGGACCTCACAAACCAAGGAATAAATCCACCAAGAAGATCGGTTATTTAATTTGTCTCAAACTCTGTCATTCTCTTGGATGTAAACATGCATAGATTTAATTTATTTCTGCTGAGATCTAATACCGTATTCAACATATTCTTCATAGGAAATGAGTCCTTAGCCCAAGTGAAGGAGTTCAAGTACCTGGGGGTCTTGTTCGCGAGTGAGGGGACGATGGAGCGTGAGATTGGCCGGAGAATCGGAGCAGCGGGAGCGGTATTGCATTCGCCTACCGCACCGTTGTGACGAAAAGAGAGCTGAGCCGCAAGGCAAAGCTCTCGATCTATCGGTCAATCTTCGTTCCTATCCTCACCTATGGTCATGAGGGATGGGTGATGATCGAAAGGACAAGATCACGGGTACAAGCGGCCGAGATGAGTTTTCTCAGGAGGGTGGCTGGCTTCTCCCTTAGGGATAGGGTGAGAAGTTCCGTCATCCGTGAGGAGCTCAGATTAGAGCCGCTGCTCCTTTGCTTAGAAAGGAGTCAGTTGAGGTGGTTCGGGCATCTGGTAAGGATGCCCACTGGGCGCCTCCCTTGGGAGGTGTTCCAGGCACGACCAGTGGGGAGGAGACCTCGGGGAAGACCCAGGACAAGGTGGAGAGATTATATCTCAACACTGGCCTGGGAACGCCTCGGGATCCCCCCGTCAGAGCTGGTCAATGTGGCTCGGGAAAGGGAAGTCTGGGGCCCCCTGCTTGAGCTGCTGCCCACGCGACCCGACCCCGGATAAGCGGTTTGAAGATGAGAGAGATGAACATATTCTTCATCCGTTTATCCGGGGTCGGGTCGCGGGGGCAGCAGCTCAAGCAGGGGGTCCCAGACTTCCCTTTCCCGAGCCACATTGACCAGCTCTGACGGGGGGATCCCGAGGCGTTCCCAGGCCAGTGTTGAGATATAGGCCCAATCCCATTACTTGGCTCACTGTCTCAACCCTACATCTCAACCCTAACCTACATCTCAATCTTAACCCTAATTCGCTAACTAGCGATTAGTGCATGACAATTCAACCCGCGGTGGTTAAGTTATCTGGTTATAACGAATGTCTATAATGCATTGAAACTACATTTCGATAAATATAACATTACTTATATAATATAACTAATATAATATAATATATTAGTATATTTTTCACCTGGAGTCACTAGAACATGGAAGATCTGGATATCATACGACATGAGCCCGGCAGCTCCCCGACCGCGGGCCGCCCGGCCGTGGACCGGGGTCGGGCGGCCCAGGGGTCGGGGAGCTGCCCCGGGCTCATGGTCGTATATGATATCCAGATCTTCCGAGAGTCCCGCGGCCGGGCTGCAGAGTATAAATTAAATAAAAATAATTAATAGTTAATTACAGAGAAAACACTTAAATTTGTGTTTTTCAAATCCTGTCGCATCTTTTCGCCCTCCATCTTGTCTAGGATATTTCTTGATTTTCAGTTTTCTCGCAAGGTATTGTGGGAGCAAGTCACAACTGAAGCGCTTTGAGGGTGCCCATCGAAAATCTCAATATTGAGGGGATGTTAGCCCTCCCCCTTACCCCTTAAGCTGCCTTTAAACTGGTATTGGGACATGGCTCCACGGCGCGTGAACGCGCAACAGCGAGGGCTAGGGCTGAGATTTTCCTTTGAGCAAAGTAATGGGATTGGGCCTTAATTGCCTTGCGGCTCAGCTCTCTTTTCGTCACAACAGTGCGATAAAGCGAACGCAATACCGCCCTCGCTGCTCCGATTCTCCGGCCAATCTCACAACATATTTTCAACATATTTTCAACATATTTAATTTGCCAAAATAAATCAATCAATAGAAGAATCTATAGAACCAGTGTCATTTGGAGAACAGTATCCTGTTTCTCCGAATCAAACCACTAGAGGGCGGGAAAGATATCGATTTCCCCATCTGATGTACGATTTCCTCCACAGAAACTTTTTTATATCCCTCAAAAGAAAGGATTTTCCACTAAATACATATATAATAAATACAATTGCATTAATCCGCTACGTTTCAAGTCTTATACAATGTTTTGTCTGACTGTCTAGAATATTGTATGTAAACACCAGAAGCAACATGCTTAATCAATTATTTGGTTGGCCCGGACCCACGGGGCCCGCGTCAGAGCAGCGGGGCGGGGAAACATTCCAGCCGCTCTACTAGGCCTCTACGTGGACGCGGGAGGACGGATCTCCGCTCCCCGCACTGGAAGCTGTCTGGAAACTCACAGCGCATCGCAAGTACAAGCAAGAAACACCTCCTGGATAAAAAGCTGCGAAAGTGTCGAATACTTCTTGAAGTTGGGCAGTAACGCACGGTACGATATGGTTTGCCTGCTTTCTGCTATTACTCCGACATTTCTGCCAGAATTGTCTTTTTTTGTTGTTTGCTGGATGCAAACCAGGGCTTGGGTGGTGGTATAAAACATGCATGTCCTGTTCGGTGGCTTCCTCACCGCAAAATTGCTGTGAGATGGTCCAACTGGTTTCTAGGGTGAACAAAGTGTCTCAATGTGAATTACTACTGGTGCTGTGATCACTATCTCAACGCAAACAATGCGACGGTCTCACGCAATAGGAGGCAATTAACAGCTCTTACTAGTGAACTTAATTTAAACCATTTGAAAGGTAACCAAGTCACACTTTAATGTAATTTTAAGGTTTTTTTCAAAGAGCATTGGTGACACTGCGTGAACCTTTTCCGGACAGGATAACCGGGAGTCTGCGGTGATTATTGAAGTTGCAGCCTGGTAGTTGAGATCAGTGATTATGAACGTTATTGAATCAATGATCTGAAGTACTGCAACAGAGTTGGTTGCAGCCTGGTACTTCAGTAATTATGGACATGATTTGAGTGATTATGGATATTATTGAATGGCTGCAGCCTGGCACGCCTTCTTGAGATCAGTAATTTAATAACGTCTATACGCCGACACGGTGGTTAAACGGCTTTGAATCCTACCCCTCCCCAGTGTACGGAGTGGGCGCTCAGCCATGGTTCTTCTGTTGACTCTGGACGGCTGGTTTAGCGGCTCATCACAACAGGGGCCCAGGGCTTTTTTGTTTAAACAGGTGAACGCTCCTCACCTGCGGGTTGAGGCAACCGCTAGTGGCGTGGTCTACACACTGTAGTGGAGCCTCTTTAGATGGTAGGATACACAAGTTCCATAGGCCTACTATTGTTGTCGTGATTGAGACAAATTTTAGGTGGAGTTGTTTGCATCATGTCAAACAAGAATTATATTGATTGACCCGTATTGACAATGTTTTCTGTACAGTAATCAATAACTAAGTAATTCAATTATGTCACATCGAAAGGCCCCAAAAGTCCCGAACCATGACCCGTCACTGTAGGTAAAGACTCAGATCTCTCTTCCCCCTCAAGGTGATCGGTGTTTGCGGTCTTCTAGTCCTAAGTAGAGGGTCACTAATTCTCCCCATGCTCCCGGCGGTATGACCCGAGTGCGGATGGTGAAAGGCGGCCTTTGAGAGAGACATTGGAGGCTTCTTACGTTACACTCCATCCTCCAGGTCCGTGTCATCAACAGGCTGCACAGGTGCGCTTTGTTCGGGGCTTAGCCGGCACGCTATTTACACTCCGGTCTTGTCTGCCGTCGCTATCCATCCTTCGCTTTTTTTCCACTCTAAGCCTATTTTGTATGGCTATTTGCATCGCTGCTGTTGGCATGGGCTTAACAGTTTGTTGGTAAATATCATAGACTGGATTGGGAGAAGACCCAAAGGCTTGGGTTCATACTTGGGCCTCTAGAAATATTGTTAATTTCATAGTGCTTTGCGTTGGCGGCTGCTAGAAGTATGCTGGACTTGACCTGACTAGGCTAGGTGAATTCTCTTCTCGAGAGGACGATTGTAGTTGGTAACTATTAGTGTGAATTGCCTTGGAGGCAAAACTGTAACCTAATATGCCTATAGTAGGCCAGAGAATAGTTTAGTTCATTATATTCGTAAACTGTTAGTGTAGGAGTGGCAGCCTGGCGTCCAGCCCCAGAAACCAGTCGAATTACATTCCTGGGTGGCATCTCAAAGATTCCAGGGGAGACCTTCCCCAGCAGCTAACTTTGCATTACTGCACTCATAAAGAAAAATATACCATTGTTAAGGTCAGCTAACAGGCGTCCCTTTTGCATTTCAATCAGCTGGTTTACAATGTGCCGTGGCGAACTATGAGCTCAGTGTTCACTTGTGTAAATTGTGTTTGTTTGCGCGTTGCCACCACTTCCATACCTGTCAGCACGGTTCTGCTTATCACTTCCCATCAGACGGGCAGGGCAGGGCGGGGCGGGCGTTGTGGCGTCTAAACGCTGCGTCCATCATCAGTCCCGGCGGGCCTGTTTCGACTCACATCTGCATGTGATTGTGACGCAGCCGCTGGAGGACTGTTGTGTTCCTGCAGACAGGCGTGTGCACATCAAGCACACCACGCTAGGGAGGGGCAAGCAGGCTATTTGTGTGTGTGTGTGTGCCCCCCACATGTCCCATGTTTCTGAGTGGAAGGAAGGCTGAGATGGCGGAGTGAGTCAGCGCCCTTCTCCTCCGCCATCTGGGAACCACTCTAAACTTTTAATTGACCGGCAGCACCATTAGAGGCCACGGTGAACCGTTTTCGGGCGGGGCATTTGAGGCCTGTACTTTTTCACTGCTCGCCTGCTACTTGGGTTGTTTGTTGTTTTAACGATTGACCACGCTTCCTGTGTAGATATTCAAACATTCAGGCTATAATACTGTAGATCTCATTAAGTTTCCTCCATGTCGACGCCGGTATAGTTCAACCAAAATGGTTTTGTTCATGCATGCATGATTTGCTCTGGTCGTTCTGGTTTGTTTTGGTATTGTGTTCTTTTGTTTGTTCGTATGCAGAAAATCAGCTACCTCCCTTTACATTTAAACAACAGTGACGTGTGCGTTGTACCGTACAACTGTACAACGCCTAGGTGTGTGTGTGTGTGTGTGTGTGTGTGTGTGTGTGTGTGTGTGTGTGTGTGTGTGTGTGTGTGTGTGTGTGTGTGTGTGTGTGTGTGTGTGTGTGTGTGTGTGTGTGTGTGTGTGTGTGTGTGTGTGTGTCCGTCCTCCCTCCAGCTGTCCAACGGCCGGGACAACTGTTGTCCCAGAGCAGGCTGCTCGGGGCACACTTGCTGCTCCTCACGAGATCTGTCGCCCTGGTTTACGACGGCGCTGACAAGCCCTCCATTCTTCTTCTTCTACCAATACTACCCCCCCCCTACCCAGTTGTCAGTCGCCATCTGGGCCCGGGGCGCGGCTGTGCTTGAGCTGGTCTCACCCACCCACCCACCCCCCCCCCCCCTCCCCCTCGATGCCCTGGCAGTGACGAGGGCTGGCAGATGAGGTAATGTTTGTAGTTCTTTATTACATGGTCCAGACACGCCAGAAGTCTCCTTTTCACAGCCTTATGAGGGCAGGGTAAATATAGACAAGTCCGCCTCGTCATTTTCCTACTGCGTTGGTCAGGGTTTTTGTAATTGCCCCGAATTGGGAGCGCCGTGTGGAAGCTGTCATTTGGAATTCACAGGGACTCAAAGTAAATCTCTTCTGTCAGCGGCCTGTGATGGCATGTGTGGGTGGGTTTGTTCGGCAGCAATCAGAAACGCAACCCAACAGTCTGTTGTTGAAACCTGAGTCACCTCCCGTACTCCTAATGGTCGCTCCCTAATCATACCCTTCCTGAATACCATCAATAGCTTCATTCACGGAAGCGCTTGCGGTCTCCCAGCGGTTGTCCATTGTCTGCGTGTCTGAATGTGTGCTTGTGGTACCAGGGGACCACGGGCTGAACCCAGGAGAGTAGAATAGCTCGGCAGCCCCACAATGGGCCCGGTCCAGTGTTTACACTGATTTATGACCTCTGAACAATTCTTGTATTTTCAGCGGCGGTAAAGGCGGGCGTTCATATTGTAGTCAACATGGTTGCGGTGAAAATGGCAGCGTGACGTAAATGACACTGAAAATATTTAGTGTAAATATTGAAGGGCCCTCTGCCACGGGCTATTATGTTCATGTTGTCTGTTTACCCTCTGACGCCCATGAAACCATGATGTTATTACGTTTAATGGGTTAATCTCCTTGGTGGTTCATCAGGTGAAGAAGTCCACACACTGCATCAAGCCTCCTAACTCTTTGGTTGCAATTCGGTTTCTGTTCAATGTCAACAACAGTGTTCTTGGCCTCTTGTCAGAGAAAACAAGTCAAAATCTTGGCCTCTGGTAACTTGTGATGAGGGTCTGGTATTCATTAATGAGACAGTGTGGATGAGGCGGTTCATCTAAACCGGGGGAGAAAGCCTCCAGAATTGGCCCTAGCCTGAACTGCTGGTTGTCCAAGCCCCCGAATCAGTTGAGTTTGAAGACATTTTGTGTTCTCCAGGAGGAATGCTGTGTTTTCCGGGAGTGGGTCTGGGAGTTGAGAGACTGGGGTGGGGGGGGAGCTCAGTAGTTGAGCTCCACGCTCAACTACTGGAGCGTGGTCACCCCGTTTAACCAGGGTGCATTCCTGCTCCCGCAGCCTATTCAGAGGAGTTCCCGGAGGAATGTCGTGTTTTTGAACGGGATCGCAGATGATTCTGAAACCCGGAACATGGCTGACTCCCTCGGATACAGCCCCGGGCGTCCTGATTGGATGTTGTTGTGACTCGTAGATGTCGGTTCCTGAATAGTTGTCATGCATCGATGCGTGTTCCTGTTTGGTGTTCCTACAGGTAGATGTTTTGGTTCCTGTTTGGTGCTCACACCTGTGTAGGTTTGTTCCCCTTTTGGTTTTCATGTTTGGTTTTCATGTCACACCTGTTGAGGTTTGTTCCTATTTGGTCTTCCTGTTTTGAGTGGGGGCAACCTTCCATATTCTTCGAGATGGTCTGTCTGAGCTCTGTCCTTGTAACCATGGTTTTATTGTTTCAACCGCGAGCATAGCTAGCATAACGGTTGGTCCTGCTATCTGCTGCTATCGTAGTCTGCATGCCTTGTCACATATTTTAGTAGTAATTCCTTCTTGCTTGACACAATACTCTTGATAGGGTCCCTATTTCCCCCGACAGGGGGGATGTTGATTAGCCATAAAAAGCCATATCAACGTTGACCCCTTAGTGACATCACACGGGGGAGTGTCCACCCAGATTTGTGATGGGTAGGTCAGCCTCTACCAGTTAGAGGGTAGGAGGGTAAAACAGCGCCGGCCCTGTAAAGTTCAACAGTTCTAGAGCCTCATGTGAGTTTTTGTATTTTTACGAGCAATCTGTTATTTGATGCATCAGCTCTCCCAAAGCTGTTGGTTTAAGCCAAGCGGTTATGACTCACTTCAGAATGAGTGGACCGGGGGTTTTAGGTCTGCAGACCTGAGTCCAGTAAGTCTGAGTCTGTCCTGTTGTGTTATTATAAGGTCTTCTGCCAGGGAGGTGAGTCAGATCACCGATTGCAGTGACCAGCTGGGCTAAATACAGGAGCTTCGCTAGCTGGGCTACACACAGAAGCCTTGCTAGCTGGGCTACACACAGAAGCCTTGCTAGCTGGGCTACACACAGAAGCCTTGCTAGCTGGGCTACACACAGAAGCCTTGCTTGCTACTTACAGCGGTCTCTAACTTAGGTGGTGGCTAGCGTTGTTGCTGGCTGGGCTGATGGCTAGCAGTGGTACCTGACAGTGGGGGATGCTAACATTAGCCCAGACTAGAGTGGCATCTAGCAGGAGTACCTGCTAGGGTTTGTGCTATTATTAGCACTGACTAGGCTGATGGCTAGCAGCAGTACCTGGTGGGCTGGGAGCTATCAGTAGCGATAACGGTGTCTGAGTTATTTAGGGAGTGGTGTGGGAGGATCAGCTAATCTCCATCTCCCTGCTGGCGTCTGCAGACCAATGCCCTGATTCAGGGTTTCTCATGTTGTGTGTCAACAGGACCCATCCAAGCCAATCACAAGCCGCACGCAGCTAAGCCAATCAGGGGACATGGCAGGAAAAATACCCAAAGAGGAGCTGGAGGACCTGAGAGAAGCCTTTGGGAGAGTTGGTAAGTTTGACCCACGACTGTGTATGAATGTTAATGCAACGCCTTTTTTCATACATGCTTTATGTGTATTCCAATGGTTTAGATATTTCATTATTGGCTTAATTAGAGTTCAATTGGTAGCTAAACATGCAAGAAAACTCAGCATGTAGGTAATACACCCTTGTAGCGACCGCATAGGACATGTGGTCCTATGCCACTCACCCACTCACTTACTCCCTCTCCTGTCGATAAAAGACATACTATAGTCCATCAAACACAAACAAAGACTGCAAGGCACACTTTATAATGAAATCCACAGAAAAGGTTTGAAGAGTCCATACTTCTCCAGTCTAAATGTGTGCATCTCTCAAATCAAGACTTTAAAAACATATTTAATTCAAGTTAAAACTTGTAGTCATTTCATTGCAATGTAAAAGTAACCGTGCATGTGGAAACTGCCCCTTCCACACACGGTATTGTTTCTAATGCGGACTAGAAAAAGGCACAGAAAATATAATTAACATGGGTAGAATAAGTAGTTACGTCTGACTAAAGTCGTGTTCTATGGCTCCTGTGTTGTGACCCTGTGCAACCCTGCTCCTAACACTGACCCTCCTGACCCTGACTCTGTGTGACCCTGACCTTGACCCTGTGTAACCCTGACCTTGACCCTGTGTGACCCTGACCCTGTGTGACCCTGACCCTGACCCTGTGTGACCGTGACCCTGACCCTGTGTGACCCTGACTCTGTGTGACCCTGACTCTGTGTGACCCTGACTCTGTGTGACCCTGACCCTGTGTGACCTTGACTCTATGTGACCGTGACCCTGACCGTGTCCCTGCTCCTACAGACCTGGACAGCAACGGCTCCATCTCAGCCTTCGAGCTCCATGACCTCTTCAAGGAGGCCAACCTGCCTCTGCCGGGGTTCCGGGTCCGGGAGATCATCCAGAGGCTGGACCGCAACAACGACAACCTGATCAGCTTCGACGAGTTTGTGTCGGTATGTCCAGTGTGTTTTTAACTAGTCCTGCCCTTAGTCCTAGTTCTGGTCTCCAAGGGCTACACAGCCTTCATGATACGACCCCCTAACCCTTAGCCCTCTATAGACTTGAGGAGAACCCCCCCAAACCAGAGGGGAGACCTGGAGGAGAACCCAGGAGATGGTCCTCCTCCCCAGGGCGATTAAAAGGGCGATGGGGCCGACAGATACTGGTCACACAAAACAAGCAAACCAAGGTTATGTGGTATATTAGAAGGTTGTTAGAAAATCATTGAGTAGTAATGAGTAAAATGTGTGTATTTCTGGCACACCTAAGGGTGATTAAGGGTGACTCCTCAGGAAATCATGAATGGACTTGTGTCGTGCGTCGCACGTGTGTTTGTGAACGGGTCTTCTGAGGGAAGGTTACAAGAAGTCCTTGCTCATGAGTGGAGGCAGTAGTGGGTATGCCTGCCGCCCGGGTGGCGTCTGTACACCTGGCCATCTGTTCGGAACAGGTCCAGGAAGGACCGGTGGAGCCGGTCTGGCCGGTTTGCTGATAGAGCTTCCCTGTTGTGAGGAGGGTGACTCAGCCAACTTCTCCTAGGAGAGGCACTGAGCCTGCCCGGACCACTTAGAGACGGACTTAGGAGGGGAGCAGTCCCTGGGTGCAGGGTAACCCCCTACAACCCTCAAGGACACGCACACTCCTACACACATCCACACACACCGGACTCGCATACACAACATACTCCCCTACCACCCTAACATGGACAGTCAGACACACACACACACACACGCACACGCACACACACACACGCACACTCTCTGTCGCAGACACGCACAGTCAGAGTTTGGGAAGGAGGAAATGAGGCCAGCAAAGTGGTGTGTGTTCCAGTGTCTGGTTTCCTGCTAGACGATGGGAGGGACAGGACAGCCTCTGTTCTGTAGCGCTATTCCTGTGATACTGTACTCTAGTACAGTCTAATCTTAGTACTATACTGTACTGTTGGTAGTATTGTAGTACTCTGTTGCTGTACCTTAATGGTAGCACTGTAGTATGCTTGTTTTTTAAACTCCATATTGAACTCTTTCTGTTGGCGGTTGAAATGTGAACAGCACACACAGTGTTCCTCTTGGTAAAGTCAACAGTCACAGCCTGGCATCCTAAAATATGTTGAGGTTAGCTCCTGAATGTGGAGTCCTGACTGTGTGCGGACAGGATGTGGAGAGCTCTGCTGTTGGCTTTTATTTAAGGTGCTTTTCATAGCGTGTTCAGACGAGACAAGCGCTTTTCCAGATACTCTGCTATTTTATCGCATGAGGCTTCCATAACAATGTCGGTTATCGTTTAGCAGTACAAAACCAGATAGATAAAAATAATGGCATTCTTGTGAGCTACTTTGAAGGAATGTCTTAACTTTTCATGGCTTGATGAAAAGATAAAGAGCTGCTAACTTGTTGGCGGAAAGGCGGCGCCCCCCCGAACATGAATATCGTCTGAACGTGGGTACATTTAGATGACTGTGCACAATGAGCGGAAAAAGGGTTTCTTTCTGCTCGGTCATGATTGTCCTGGTGGCCTCTCTATTTCAGGCAGGGTTTGTGTTTGTGGTGGTGTGCGGGTAAACCATTTCTGAACAGTATCGTCAGATGGAGGCTAGGAAACCAGCGTTTCCACGGTGGTTTGGAGTGTTTCACGTAGAACAGGAATGTTCCCATCTCCTAGCTTACCTCATCTCACTCCTCTTCCTCTTCCATTTCTATTCTTTCATTCTGCAGAAAAGAATAAAACAGCGAGTCACAATGGATCTTGTGTATCGTCTCAACACACGTTTTAGATGTCGATTTTCCATAGAGATGGAGAAGTGAGAACACGCAAAGCTTCAATATACTGTTTGGTACACCGTAAATATTAGTAATATAGCTTTTAAAAGGAAGTAAAGTGTCCCACTTTCTTGACTTTAGGGGAACTATGACTTTGTCCGTCCTCGTCGTATAACGAGTATTAGTGCTGGAACACAGGGCTCTGCTTTCAGCTTTTTGGACGTGTTTTAGTTTTGGGTTGTCTTGTATTAAAGCAGCAGTAACTCAACCAGTGCCTGCGGTCCTCATGGCGAGCAGACATTCCTGTTGCCTCCTGCAGTCCAGCGGTCAGAGCTGTGAGTCAGAGCTGAGGACACCGTTAGCCAGAGCTGCTCCCAGAACAACGTTGATAAAACACAGGACTACACAGTGAGGCAGAAAGTCAACGTATTTACAAAGACACTTCAAAGATGGCGTTGTTTGTCTCCCTTTCTGTCTGTCTGTCTCTCTCTGTTCACTTCTTTCGGTCTCTCTGTTCATCTTTTATCTGTGTCTGTCTGTCTCCCTAAACAAGGTTATAGGCCTAATTTGCAGTGAATATGTACAGTTACTCAGAGCACAAGGTCAACCACGATGTAAAAGACGCGTCTCTCCAACAGATCTTCCAGGAGCTGAAGAATGGAGAGATCGCCAAGAGCTTCAGGAAGGCCATCAACAGGAAGGAGGGGATCCTGGCCATCGGGGGTACCTCCGAACAGTCCAGCGAAGGAACCCAGCACTCCTTCTCTGGTAGGACCTAGACCTGAGACCTGGGTTGGGTAGGACTGAGACCTGGGTCTGGTAGGACCTACCCCTCTGAGACTCTGTCTAGCAGGACCTAGAGACCAGAGACTTGAGCTGGATCTAGAGACTAGAGGCCCTGGTCTAATATGATCTAGACACCCTGGTCTAGTAGGATCTAGACACCCTGGTCTAGTAGGATCTAGACACCCTGCTCTAGTAGGATCTAGACACCCTGGTCTGGTTTCTCAAAAGACATGGCAGTTGTTGGGGTGATGCTCCTTCCTCTTCTCCACAGGGGAAGGCCACAGACTTCGGGCCGTTCTCCTCTGCGTCTAGAGATGAGGGAACAGGCCAGGATAGTGTAGTCGTTAGGTTACAGACTCCCAGCCCAAAGGGTCTGGTCCACAAAAACCTACGTGCTCCTCAAAGACATCTGTGACATGCTTATTATTACTTATTATACCACCAGGTGTGAGTGTGATTCGCCTTACAAGCCTTTTCGAAATTCTGCCCCATATGACATCACTAGTGGGCGTGTCCACCTAGATCTGTGCCGGATAGATCAGTCTACCAGCCTACCCAGTGGACTGAAGTAAACGTTGCTCATCTATCCAGCATGGCTCTAGGTGGACATGCCCACTAGTGAGGGCAGATTTTCGAAACGGCTTGTAAGGTGAATCACACTCACACCTGGTGGTATAATATCTCTCCTTTAACGACTCCAATAACGGTCAAACACATCTCCCTGCTCCCTGTGATGTGTTGTGCAGAGGAGGAACGCTTTGCGTTTGTGAACTGGATCAACTCTGCCCTGGAGAAAGACCCTGACTGCCAGCACCTGCTGCCCATGGACCCAACCACGGAGGCCCTGTTCGGGGCCATGGGGGATGGCGTGCTGCTCTGGTGAGTCCTGTCCGCGCCACGCCACCGCCGGGGTCCTGTTAGTGGGGGTCAGGCTGAGGCCCGCCACCCAAAAGTGGGGTAGCTTCAACTAACCTGTGATCAACTTTTTTTAAATAGAAATGCATACTTATGTGCATTTTGTAAATGAAATGGAGACCGGAAACGGTCTCTGTTCGCTCGGTTCTAGCCCTACTGTTGAGTCAAAAGACTACAACCACCCCCCCTTTCTGTTTCCGGTCCAGTTTCCGTTTAATTTACAATATGCCGATTTACAAAATGTCAAATAAAACAAGACAGAAACTGTATTTCGCTACGATACTTGATGAGGAACATCAATGAACACCACTAACCACTCAGTGAGTTTTACATTTCTGAAAATGAACGTTTAGGGGTGTTTTAAGGACAGGTTTGTGAATGCCCATAGCCAGCCATTGTGAAGCAGGCAGGGGCGATTCGAAATTAGCCAAATACTGGAGACGGGACCAATATTCAAAATTTCGGTGTTGACCACTCTTTTTCATCCCAGACATACCAGAAAGGGGGCTCAATGTTCAAAATACCAGAATTGTCCTTTAAATATAAATGCACGGTCATGTGCCTACCCGGATCAGGGTACGCATAGATGCGTGTTAATGATCTGTTTTCCGAGGATGTAATGACTGTTTTACTGCAGCTCCTCTCCTAAAAGTCTTTGTTGGGTCTGGACATGAGGTGTCGAGTCTAAAGTCCCTCCCTTACGCTCGTAGTAAGATGGTGAACCTCTCCGTGCCGGACACCATCGATGAGAGGACCATCAACAAGAAGAAGCTGACACCGTTCACCACGCAGGTGGGTCCCGCCACCGTCTCCCCAGCCTGCCCCGTCTGCTGGTTCTGAGGACCACATTTACATTTAAATTCAGGGCCTTTAGCGGACGCTTTTATCCAGGCCAACTTAAAATAAGTACATTTGTCAGAAGAAAGAGAAACAACAATATAGCTCTGTCGGTACAGTTAGGATGTTCATAGAACCAAGTGCCAAGCACTAACTATCCTTAGGTTGACCCATTCCCCGTATACATCAAAGATAGCAAGGATAAGACGCTATACGATGCCAAGTACTATTTTTAAGTGCCAGGACGTACAACATACAATAAGTGCGTACGTTAATTGCCAGGGCGTACAACGTACAATAAGTGGGTACATTAAGTGATGGTTACCTCCTCTGTTGTGTTTTGTAGGAGAACCTGAACCTGGCTCTGAACTCTGCCTCAGCCATCGGCTGTCACGTGGTGAACATCGGAGCTCTGGACCTGAAGGAGGGCAAACCGCACCTGGTTCTGGGGCTGCTCTGGCAGATCATCAAGATCGGACTGTTCGCCGACATCGAGCTCAGCCGGAACGAAGGTGCGTGCACACACGTGAAAGGCCTACTCCAACGCCAGCCGTTGTGTGTGTGGGTTTGGTGTTTTCAGCCATCAAGGTATAACTGACCTCTTGCTCCTCCTGCTCCTCCCCCTCCAGCCCTGGCTGCTTTGCTCCGGGACGGAGAGACCCTGGAGGACCTGATGAAGCTGTCCCCAGAGGAGCTCCTCCTCCGCTGGGCTAACTTCCACCTGGAGAACGCCGGCTGGCAGAAGATCTCCAACTTCAGCGGAGACATCAAGGCAGGGACACAAACTGTTATGATCATCAGCATGTTAGCTAGTAGCGATGACGCTAGCATCCAGTAGACATGGAGCATTCTACCGTGCTTGACTTCTAAAATATTGGTTCCTTTACACGGTTATTGGCGAATATACACAAGCATACCACGCACAATCATACACACATGAACGCACACAAATTAAAAGCCTACACTGAATGCACTCTTTAATATACGGTCTTAACATATCATCTAGACACCCTTTGACTAAATTTGGGAGTAATGTTGACCTCTTGTCTTCCAGGACTCCAGGGCGTACTTCCACCTTCTGAACCAGATCTCCCCTAAAGGCACGGAGGAGGACAAGCCCCGCATCGACATCAGCATGGCCGGCTTCAGCGTAAGGTTTCTCCACCAGACTGGGATAGCTCGGCTTAACCTAGCGTAGTTGGAGGAAGCGTTGTTTTTTTTATTGTAGCTTGGCTGCATGTAATGCCATTTAGTTTAGTGTAGCATATCTGGAGATAATGCAGCGGGGGCTAGCATGGGTGGTACTAGTGTTGTTTAGAGTCATGTAGATGACACTACGGTAGCCTCGCGTTTTTTCAGCTAACTTTGTCTTGTTTAGCTTATCGTATCATAGCCGAGCTGGATCCAACCTTTGTTGTTAGCCTAGCTCTAGCTAACATACCGTTGTTAGTCTAGCTCTATCAAACATCATGTTGTTAGCCTAGCCCTATCCAACATCATGTTGTAAGCCTAGGTCTAGCTAACGCCGTGTTGTTAGCCTAGTCGTAGCTGATGTCGTGTTGTTAGCCTAGCTCTAGCTAACGTTGTGTTGTTAGCCTGGCTCTATCTAACATTAGCTTTGCCTAGCTCAATTGAACATGTTGTTAGCCTAGCCGTTGCTAACGCAGTGCCGCTCCCCACAGGAGAAGGACGAGGTGAAGCGGGCAGAGATCATGCTGCAGCAGGCCGACCTGCTCGGCTGCCGTCAGTTCGTCACGCCCACCGACGTCGTCAGCGGCAACCCCAAGCTCAACCTGGCGTTTGTGGCCAACCTCTTCAACAAATACCCGGCGCTCACCAAGCCTGAGGGGGAGGACATCGACTGGGGACTGCTGGAGGGTGAGTCCGCCAGGGTTGGAGCTAGGGTTGCATTTTAAAATAGTCCTTACTCTAGCTATCGGTGTTGTCTACAAGAAATGGGTTAACCTAGTGATTGTTAGTGCTTGGCACTAATGAACATCCTTACTGTACCGAAGGCGATATACTTTCTTTCTTCTGACAAATGAACTTCTTGTAGGTCGCTCTGGATAAAGGCGTCTGCCGAATGCCCTAAATGTAAATTTGGATATGTAGCGCTCTTACTGGGCCAGAAGAGGTTGGACACCTCTGGGGACGGGGTTTAGGGTTTAGTCCCGTCTGATTGTTCATCTGCTCTACAGGTGAGACACGAGAGGAGAGAACGTTCCGGAACTGGATGAATTCCCTGGGGGTGAACCCACACGTCAATCATCTCTACGGGTACGTAAGAAAACAAGCTTCACTGGTCCTATCAACTTGTCGAGTTGATTCATACATCCAAACATACCAGACGATTCACCCAGAGCTTCCCCCTGCGATTCAACCCACGATTCACCTGGCAGGAGGCTTGCGCTGTCCATGGAAGAGCTCTAAACCAGTAAACGAAATGTGTTGCGGCTCTGCCATTGGTTGTCTGATCCCAGGGCTATATGTGTGTAACACAACGCCCTCATTCACATAAAGGATACCATTGTACAACTCAGGTCCCTCCCCTTTAACACACCGAAAGTCGAGACAAAGCGTTGGTCGTCCCATGATCCTTTTTGTGTCGTTTGTGTCTAAAGTTGTTGGGTGTGTTTGTGTATGTTGTAGGGACCTTCAGGATGCGATGGTCATCCTCCAGCTGTATGAGAAGATCAAGGTTTCTGTGGACTGGAGCAACAAAGTCAACAGACCCCCGTACCCCAAGATCGGGACCAACATGAAGAAGGTAGAATGCAGTCAATCAACTTTGTTTATACCTGCTCTATCTGTTGGGACCTGCTGTATCTGTTTCGGCATTTTATTATGTACTTTTTATTATGCAGGCTATATTCGATTTTGTTTTGTATGTTTACGAAATACTGTGTTTTGTACATTTACGAAATGCAGAGCTTTGTACATTTACGAAATGCTGTGTTTTGTATGTTGTGGCATTTCATGCTTTCAAAATACACATACAAATATTTCGTTGTTTTGTGTGTTTTAAGATCTACCGGTACGTATATATGTTTTGAACTTTTTTTTTTACGATCCCCATGGTGTTGTTTTATGTAGCTGGAGAACTGTAACTACGCGGTGGATCTGGGGAAGTCTGCCAAGTTCTCCCTGGTGGGCATCGGAGGCCAGGACCTGAACGATGGGAATGCCACCCTGACCCTGGCCTTGGTCTGGCAGCTGATGAGGAGGTAAAGAACCCCTCCTGGGTTATCCAGTAAAACACTCAAAAACCACTTGGACTCTACCAGGAATAGTTGTCCTTTGATGCTGCGTTAATCAAATCTGTAGCTGTAACCAAAACACCCTTCCAGGAAAGAGAAATTCCAGGAAAGGAGAACTTTCCTTTTTTCTTTCTTTTGAACTTGGCAGTTCTCTTTAAATGTATTTGATTGATTGGTCTTTGATTAAGGTAGAGTAAGCATGACAATGCAGCCCTATGATATCTGTGCTACCACTATGCTAGTACAGAACTAGTCTGCTGCAGTATCTTCACTGTAAAGTAACAGGCAGAGTACTGCCAAAATTGCAGTTTTCCCAGACTGAAGGCCTTGTCCTCCACGCTCCAGGTACACCTTGAATGTTCTGGAGGATCTAGGAGACGGGCAGAAGGCCAACGATGACATCATCGTCAGATGGGTGAACAGCACCCTGGCTGAGGCAGGGAAGACGTCAAAGATCAACAGCTTTAAGGTGGGTCCAGTTCTACAAAGTACTGCAGTAATACTCTTTACTTCATGATCTACTGCAGTAATACAATATTAAAGTCTGGATGCTTGCTGATCAATTTAATGGATAGAAAGTTTTACAAGGAGCTTACGCTTTTAAAGTCTCTGATCATGTTATTGTTGTTATGAACTTGGTTTGCTATTAATATTTTGATGTAAAAACACTGTAGCAAATGGATAGTCTTAAGCCCGATCAGCAGGTCCAGTCCTGAGGGTGATGTTGGATGAATTGGGATCATGTAATAATACTCATTATGATAATCGTGTACCTCCCAGGACCGGGAGATCAGCAGCAGTCTGGCCGTGGTGGACCTCATAGACTCCATCCAGCCCGGCAGCATCAACTACGACCTGGTGAAGACCAGCGACCTATCGGACGACGATAAACTGGAGAACGCCAAGTAAGTCTCTCAAAAGGACACAATTCGATCCAACTTCATCCATGCATGCTCTTCTTGCACGACCGCAGGAATACAAAGAGCTGAACAGAGACGCCTGAGGTGGATTCAAACAAGCCGTTGACGGATGGATTCCCTCAGGTCCAGAGGCAAAGAACATGAACGATACCTTAGGCTTCTTGTGTAGCAGGGCTAGCCCAATGTTCAAGAAAGTTTTCTGACGCGTCTTTAAAGAGGAATCTGTGCAGATGGTTTCACCCGACCTTGTGTCACACACACAAAGTTCTTGGCACAGAGTTCCTCGTTTTTAAAATACCAAATCCCTTGTTTTGTCCTGCTTTGTTAGCAGAGTACATTTTTTAAGAAAGGAAAATCGAATGGAATTTGCACTTGTATCGGTCCCCACAGTGATGATGGGTAAACAACGTCTCCTGCCTTCCATAGATACGCCGTTTCCATGGCAAGGAAGATCGGCGCGCGGGTCTACGCCCTTCCTGAGGACCTAAAGGAGGTCAAGCCCAAGATGGTGATGACGGTGTTTGCCTGCTTGATGGGCCGCGGGATGAAGCGGGCGTAGATGGGGCCGTGACCCCTGACCCCGTGACCCTAACCCGCCCCCCTCTCCCTCTCCCTCTCTTTGACGGAGCGCCCCACGACCAGGAAGGATATGGATGATGTCAGGGTGGCGGGACAGCACCCACCCCCCCCCCACCCACCCACCACCCACCCACCCACCCCCCCCCCCCACGTGTTCCCTGGGCGAGGCCGGGTGCTGAACTAAGTCGTACGGCGGTCTGGGAAGAGGTGGCCTGCGCTACCGCGTTGCTTTGCGAAAGAAACAGAAATGAAGGGAATTGTGTTGGCGCCTAACGGGAAGCCTCGTCGATGTATAAGAGCGCTGTTCGTTGGTATTGTTTTGGGAGCGTGTATGCGTTTCCAGCTGCGAGGTTGTTTACATTGTATTGTTCTCACCGCCTGAGGAGTTAAAGATGTCCGCCAGACGTAACGCAGTCCTTATTTTCGTACCAAAGGAAATTTCAATATGGCCAAAAAATATTGAATAATGTTTTTTTCAAATTTCATATTGAAATTCAAATTTCGATTTGACAAAAAAAATATATAAAATCCTCAAAGATTGTCACAGTAGTTTAGAGACGTGCGTGTGAAGATTGAAGTGGTATCTGGTGAGAGTGCCACAGTCATCGGCTGGACCTCATCTCCTGTGTGGTTACCACGCCTACAGACGTCATGACTCCCTGAACCTTAAGGATGCCAGTGTTTTGTGTGCGATGTGTGTGTGTGTGTGTGTGTGCGCGCGCTGGTGTCGTTCCTTCCGGCATCTGGCCTGGCGGCGGCGACGACGACGAATCAGACTGTTACCATGGAAACAGGATCTGACCTTTTGCTTTTCCTTGATTTCCGCCGTGCCTTGTCGTCGTGACGACGACCCCGAGCCGCTCTTTGAACCGTCTTGTCTCCTCCCGTTTATTATTAATTTTTTGTATTCGACTTGTTGGCAAATATAAAGAAATCGTCTCATTCCAGGTAACTTTGTGACGCTGTGCGGTGGACCGTGTGATATGTTGACGGTCACGCCTGCTACGCAAATGCTTTATACATAAACAATAAATAAGTCTTTAAAAAATACATTTTTGTATCTGTGTTACTGTCTGTGTTCACTTGTGATGGGGAGGGGATTAGGGGAGGGGGGGGTTTCCAATGGCTTCCACATGAATATCACACCTGGTGATAAAACGGGGGCCTTTTTTAAAATTTTCTTGGAACGATATCTGGGAAATTTTGTAAAATGTGAAAATATATACAGTATATAGGAAGTGTATATAAAATCAATATAATCCAGCCTGCAATCATCAAGCCCAGTCCCTTTTCAGGGTATTATACAAACTTCTGGCGCTCCTTATGTTGACGCCGAGGTAGCTAGCCCGCGGGTGATGGTGGAGTGAATCCCTTCCTCGATGGCGGGCTGAGGGCCGGGGTCTGACTCCTCCCAGAGGGGGCCTCCCTGGGACCACACCCTAGAGGAGGACTCTGCTCCTCTGAGCTGCTCAGGAGGTGATCCCCTCTCCGTGACGACCCCTCCCAGCTGACGGTCCACTCCCAGAGGTCAGAGCAGACTGCAGGGGGGGGCCTCTAAACCCACCCTGGTCCTTTATCATTCAGGAGCAGATACTTCTTCATACAATTCACCCATCCATTAGTTAACTGGCTGTTGTCTTGCTATTTGTCATTCTTTTATTTAGCCAACGATGACTCCATTTTGTTCTTCCAGTACCGGAACATCTCAAGTCAGTCTCTAGGGGTTAGGGTGTTCTGCTCGAAGCCAAATGGTTCTGGGTCCGATCCCCAATGTCCTCACTCTAACCCCTGTGGGTGTTGTTGCGCTAGACGAGCCCTAATCCCTGTGACGTAGATCTGAGGGCAGACTCTTAATGCGTCTGGCAGGTGCAGCTCCCAGTTCCAAGATGATGTCACCAGCTGCTATCCACACTCCAGCCTCCAGTCCCTCTGGTGGCGGTTGACGTGGTTGTTTCAGATGAGGCCGTTTCAGCAGATGTCCCAGCTTTGCTGACACACTCGGAATGGCTGTAAGCAGCGTTAACATCGGCCAACCCCCTTTAGATCCAGGTCTGTCTAGAGCAGCTGTGGAGATACGTTGTTATGCACGCCCAACACCAGAGCTGTGGTCCTGTTTCCAAGGCTTAATAAGAATCATCTTGTCTCATCTCAGACCTTCTAGGTAACGTCCAGGCGATCCAGTCCCTGTGAGGAGGGTAAGGTCCAGAGGTGGAGGGATCCGGTGGGGTGGGTCCTTCACACATGTCCTCCGCTCTGCTGGTTACCACGGTGACCGAGGCTGGAGGGCCGTGGCAGGTGGTGCCCCTTCCCCTCAGAGGATAATCGTCGTATGGGATCACAGCATCCAGAGATGATCTCCTCGTTCTTCAGCTGGACTGGAGTGGGGGTGGCCCCAGGGCCACAGAATGAAACCCAGACAACGGAAAGCCTCATTACTCTGATGGCTTCACTGCTCTGCACCAGCGGTCATCCAGGGAGACTTACAGGGCTGTCGGGTCCTTAAGGAGCAGCTCAGGGGTTAGATAGTACAGAGACGGGTCATTAAGGAGCAAGTAGGGGTCAGACAGTACAGAGACGGGTCATTAAGGAGCAGGTAGGGGTTAGACAGTACAGAGACGGGTCATTAAGGAGCAGGTAGGGGTTAGACAGTACAGAGACGGGTCCATAAGGAGCAGGTAGGGGTTAGACAGCACAGAGACAGGACATTAAGGAGCAGGTAGGGGTTAGACAGTACAGAGACAGGTCATTAAGGAGCAGGTAGGGGTCAGACAGTACAGAGACGGGTCATTAGGGAGCAGGTAGGGGTTAGACAGTACAGAGACAGGTCATTAAGGAGCAGGTAGGGGTTAGACAGTACAGAGACGGTCATTAAGGAGCAGGTAGGGGTTAGACAGTACAGAGACAGGTCTTTAATGACCTGGGATGCCTACAGGTGGACTGTGAGGGGATCAAACCCAGAACCTCCCGTCCGCGAGTCAAACACCCAAACCACTAGTCTATCCTGGTATAAAACTCTGAGCAATACGTAGGTCAGGGTTTATTTTTAAGCACACTCAATGTAAAATGGAATGCAGTTAACTGTTAAAACATTACAATGCTGCCCGCTATTAAACAATGGAAACTGTGAGAGTACTCTCACTTTCAGACGTTATTTATTTTTAGACAGCAGGAATTCTCATTATAGCTTTTATTCTCATTTTCCCTGAAACGAGACGCTGGTCTCTGGACATTTGGCACCCCCGCTACACTCCATGTACCGGCAGACTGCTGGTCCCTGTTCACGGGCATCAGGACAGTGCTGTGATTAACTGACTGCAGCTTGGAGCTCGGAGCAGTTTGTCACGCTCCGTCAGAGACCTATCGCTCTGTTTCAGCAAGATGAAACGAAAACATCCGTCACGTGAGTAGTCATCACGACGCTTTGATGTAATCTTGTATTTCAGTGATTAATTTACTAATTATGTCAAAATATTCTCAGTGTTTGTGTGTGTTTCTGTATGTGTGTGTGTATCTGTATATGTGTTTGTGTGTGTGTGTATGTATGTCTGTGTGTGTATACGTGTGTGTGTTTGTGTATGTATTTGTTTGTTTATGTGTGTATGTATACGTGTGTCTGTGTGTGTACGTGTGTGTGTGTGCGTGTGTGTGTGTTTGTGTATGTTTGTCTGCATGTGTGTACGTATGTGTGTGTGTGTGTGTATGTATGCATGTATGTGTGTGTGTGTGTGTGTGTGTGTGTGTGTGTGTGTGTGTGTGTGTGTGTGTGTTTGTATACATGTGTATGTATATGTATGTGTGTGTGTGTGTGTGAGTGTGTGTATGCATGTATGTGTGTGTGTGTGTGTGTATGTATGTACAGTATGTACGTATGTACGTACGTGTGTGTGTGTCTGTGTGTGTGTTCTCTCTGTTTGCCTCAGCTGAGGACCTGAAGGTTTCTCCCCGGTGGCCCCGGGTCTCAGGGCGGTATCTCCACACCCTCCACATCTCCTCCCCCGCCTCGGCTCAGCCAATCAGAGGAGGCCCTGGCCCCTATGCAGGCACAGCCCGGATCACTTAGGAGGCCACAGTCAAGCTCGTCTGGGCTGGGAGGAACCGGAGGAGGACCCTTCTGCACCGCCATCTCTGCACCTCGATCCATCTCCTTCCACCCTTTGAACCTCTGTTCTCCATCGCTACCCTCCCTACCTCCATCTCTACCCTCTCCTCTCCATCTCCCTTTTGGAACTTCATCTCATCCTCGGCTTTCCACTCCCCCACCCCCTACCTCCCCCGGTGTCTGTCTCTGCCTCCATCTCTGCCGCCATGGGCCGGGCGTGGGGCCGGGCTGGCGGGCTCTCTGGGAGGTCTTTGTTGGACTAAAGGAGCAGCAGGAGCAGGTCGGGGGGGGGGAAACAGGTGAGCCGCAAACCTCTCTCCTTATCTTTCATTTACATAGCTAGCCTCTGATCGTTATCTGCTGTGAAGTGCTTTACATCTCAGCCCGGCACGGCATGAGCGGCAGGAATCAACGTTCACCAAGTTGAATACTCATAAGATGGCCTGACAGGAATTAGTCAATCAAATCAATCATCAATCACATGATAACAACATAATTGTAAACTCCATTTGTTGTTAATCATGCATAGAAAAAAAGTGTGCAACATATAAACTTGACAATAAAGAATACGTTTTTGCATTTTGCGTCATAATTTTTAAAATAATTTTTCATAATTTTTAACTTTCATTGACTCCCTACGTGACTTAGAGCAGTCTCCTATCTGGGGGATGGTGTGAGTGGGCTGCTTTGATACGTGATGGGTGCTTGTCTTTAGCTCCATTAAACGACATAATAAGCCTGCATATTTGTTTAGCGTAGCGACTAGCCGTCACACGCACTCACTGCGTTCCCTCGACTGGCCGGTTACCGTAGTGACGGCGGTCCTCAGAGACGGCCCTGATTGGCTCTCGGTGAGCGCTGGTTTGTGGCAGGCGGTTAGTGTGTTTTCCTTAATGACACGCCAATTAGCCACACAATGATAACAGTTGTCTAAACACATCCTCATCTGCCTGAGGATCACGTCTCCCACCGGCTCCTGACAGAGAGAGCATCTTCTCCATCGGCTTCAGTGTTAGGAGTGAATCAACGTTAACTAATACTTATTGTTCAAGCTTTGGTTTCAGAGAGGTCAAGAGTGAGGTTGAGAAGGCTCGAGGTGCAGAATCGGAGGAGATGCTCCTAAAGATGGTGTATTTCTATAATAAGTCCTCCATGTTGACTTTATGATTCCTAAAAACATGCTGAACAAGGTTCCCAAGGTCCAACTCTCATTGGACGGTTTGACAGTGACTAATCGCAGTCTCCGTAGCAACGTGGCAGACCCCATGAGGGAGCCAGGCCCTTCTAGACCAGTCTGGTCCCCCGGCTGTAAGACATATTACTGAGCTGACACCGCAAACAATCAGCCTGCGCTACATCCTGAACTTATAATATTGAGCTAATAACGCAAACAATCAAGCCTGCGTTACATCCTGCATTCATAACACTGGGCGGACATCGCAAACAACCGGCCTGCGTTACACCCTGCACTGTTAGTACTCTACACGGTAAACAGCGTCTATCAATGATGCTGGGCCACATAGCAACACATCGGGAGAGTGGCCGTCTCAGCTTCCTGTAAATGAACAAGGCCAAACACTTTCTCGTTCTTCTTTGAATGATATTACGGGGCATTGAGGACAGGTAGCAGTCACAACACTTAACAAATGTACTGGAAGTACCCCAGTACATCGGTAGAGGTTCTGTACAGGTCCAAGTGTATAGGAGGGTCAGAGTCTTGCGGTCAGTTGGTTCCAGAGGAAAGGTTCCGGGTTCAATCCCCAATACCAGCAGCCTTACCTGTAGGCATCCTTGAGCAAAAGATGTCCCCTAACCCCGACATGCTCATGAAGTCTCTCCAAACCGTCACCGCCATAAAAGACTGATAGGGTGGACAGTATTCAAATGAGGCGGTGTTGGCTCCTGGCACTGCACGTCTCCCGCTCCGCGCAGGCTGGGATAGGTCAAAGGAGGTCGTTCGCCGTGGGGATGTACAAAGAGCTTCTCTGACCTGAAGCCACCTTCTCTTCCAGGAGAGGTGAAGATGACGGGCCAGGCTGCAGGGGAGGAACTCTCCCCCCACCACCTCTCGGTGAAGACCGCCCTGGAGGAGGAGCCGGGGAGGGACGACAGGCCCCTCAGCAGGTCAGGGGTCACGGGCTCCGTTGGGTTCTCTTGGGTGTTCAGAATACTGGATGAGCAAAATGGGTTTCTCAGAAGTTGTGGGGGCCGGATGATGTAGGTGGACTCCCAGCAGAAAGGGGTCTCGATTTGTTTACTCAATTCGAAGGTCAACAGGCTACCTGTATGCATCCTTGAACAAATGCCCCCTAACCCCTACCTGCTCCTTAATGACCTGTCTCTGTACTGTCTAACCCCTACCTGCTCCTTAATGACCTGTCTCTGTGCTGTCTAACCCCTACCTGCTCCTTAATGACCTGTCTCTGTGCTGTCTAACCCCTACCTGCTCCTTAATGACCTGTCTCTGTACTGTCTAACCCCTACCTGCTCCTTAATGACCTGTCTCTGTGCTGTCTAACCCCTACCTGCTCCTAAATGACCGGTGTCTATACTGTCTAACCCCTACCTGCTCCTTAATGACCTGTCTCTGTACTGTCTAGCTACTGCTCCTTAATGACCTGTCTCTGACTGTAACCCCTACCTGCTCCTTAATGACCTGTCTGTGTACTGTCTAACCCCTACCTGCTCCTAAATGACCTGTCTCTGTGCTGTCTAACCCCTACCTGCTCCTAAATGACCTGTCTCTGTACTGTCTAACCCCTACCTGCTCCTCAATGACCTGTCTCTGTACTGTCTAACCCCAACCTGCTCCTTAATGACTTGTCTCTGTACTGTCTTACCCACCTGCTCCTTAATGACCTGTCTCTGTACTGTCTAACCCCTACCTGCTCCTTAATGACCTGTCTCTGTACTGTCTAACCCCTACCTGCTCCTTAATGACCTGTCTCTGTACTTTCCACCCGTCTCTGCTGTAATGCCAGATTATACCTTTGCATTGAATAGCTATCTTAGGCCTCTGTGGGCTACACCAGGGACACCGTGGCGTAAGATACAGCCACCAAATGGTAGAACTACACGGCAGCAGGGCAGCTTCGTCTTTCCTGCTACATTCACCGGTTAATTTATTACCGATTACATTAGAAAGATAAGCAGATGTCACTGAACGATATCAGGATCCCGGACGCATAACCATGACCACACTTCTTTGGTTTGTAGCGTTGCACACACATTTGATGCAGAAGGTCAACCCCAGGTCTCCTAAAGTGGACTCATGTTGGCTCCCGGTGTTCCTCCTCCCAGGGTGTCCTCGGTGGGGGACGACACCTCCTCTGAGCTCGAGAGGGTCGCTGACATCGAACCAAGCCCCTCCTTCCAACGGCTCGGAGCCCTATCGAGGTAAGGATCTACCACAACCTCAGGCTGGGGTAACGGCAACGAGTCGTTGCACATTTGTACCAGTTCGTAGTGCTGGGTATCGTGGCCAATTTCCTAAATTGATTCGATTTCGATTCGTAAGGTTGAATAGATTAATTACAATTCGATTCAATCTGCTCTTAAATAATGAAAAGGGCTAAACTGTGTTACAAAATACAAATGTACTTTTCTCTTCATCTTAAACAACAGGTTCTAAGTGCAAACGTGTAAATTGGACAGTTTAAACTTGAGCTGTAAACAAAACTGTCACGTCTCAAAAGTGAAAGTGTACTTGGACTACAACATTCCATCACTGCAAATTACATTAAGGCATTGTTTATTAAAGTGTAAAAATAATAATAATGGTAACAAAACGAATAAAAAAAAGAAAAATCGATCTCTTGCCCTATGAATCGATATTGAAAAATTTAAATGAAATCAATCCAATATCGATTAAATTGATTTTTTTACCGACCCCTACCGATGAGGGCAAAGGTGCTCCTGGGAAATGTATTCTTTGTTCTGTGAAAAACTCTGGTGGGTGTCTGTCCTCCCCAGGTTAGTGA
This sequence comes from Melanogrammus aeglefinus, assembly GCA_900291075.1. Classification (NCBI taxonomy): domain Eukaryota; kingdom Metazoa; phylum Chordata; class Actinopteri; order Gadiformes; family Gadidae; genus Melanogrammus; species Melanogrammus aeglefinus. The sequence goes on along the minus strand of OLKM01000480.1, from coordinate 102,776 downwards.
CTCTGGTGGGTGTCTGTCCTCCCCAGGTTAGTGACTCTGGTGGGTGTCTGTCCTCCCCAGGTTAGTGACTCTGGTGGTGACGCTGAGGGAGTGGGCTCACAAGAGTCTGAAGGAGGAGGAGGAGCGACCAGATTCCTTCCTGGAGCGCTTCCGGGGCCCAGAGGTCCGGGTGGCGGCCAGCCCCAACCCCCAAACGGACGCCAACGGGAAGACAGAGACAAAGAAGAAACCGAGGTAGGTCGGTCGGTTCGTCTGCCTACCTGCCTGACCTTCTGAGTTGCTGTATTTCTGTTGGACTGTCCGTCTGCCTGTCCATCTGCCTTCTGTTTGTCTGCCTTCCTATGTTTGCTGAAGGAATGCTTAACCATGTCCATGGCTGGTTTGTAGTCACTCAGCAATATGAACCTCCCCTCTGTTTAACAGCAACGTCCTCATCATCTGCATTAACTATCCTACTCATCCCGGTCACACTTCAAGCCAGTTTAATCGATATAATTAATTGCCTTCCTCAACCCTCCAGGAAGACATGGGCCGACATGGTGGTGTCTCCCTCTGACGACAGCTACTACCGCTGGCTGTTTGTGATCGCTGCTGCCGTGCTCTACAACTGGGTCCTCGTCGTAGCGAGGTAAAATCCAATACGAATATATAGTTAGTAACTCTAATAAATGTAATTAGGAACGCTAATAAATGTAATGTGTTATCTGTCTGGTCGCGTTCCGTTCCGTGTTGATGATCAATTCGCGAACTTTCCTACGTCATTCGACGAGCTCGCGGAGTCATCTCGCGATCGTCCGCGGTCATCTCGCGATCGTCCGACGGTACATCTCAGACCTGGTGTATCTCATGGACACGTGTGTACGACTTCGCACAGGTAGATCAAGGTCAAAGCATGTTTAGAGGAAGGGCCTCCCCTCTGGGTTTGGGGCTTCAAGGGGTCGGTGAAGCTTTGATACAGTTGCTGTTACTGAGGGAAATACAGACAACTGTACCCAATTGGACCCAAAATTACATCACTTCACTATTATAAAATGATGAGAAGGGCCGAACACGATGCCATGTACTTCCTTCCTTCCATCCTTCCTCCCAAGGGTTCCTGGAGCAGGGGCTGCTGGTAAAGGACACGGCCAAGCTGAGAAAGAACTACGGCCGAACATTCCAGTTCAAGCTGGACGTGCTGTCTATCCTGCCCACAGACCTTGGCTACATCGCCACGGGGATACACACCCCACAGCTCCGCTTCAACCGTCTGCTGCGCTTCCCGCGCATGTTTGAGTTCTTCGACCGAACTGAGACCCGCACCAACTACCCAAACATCTTCCGCATCTGCAACCTGGTGCTCTACATCCTCATCATCATCCACTGGAACGCCTGCATCTACTTCGCCATCTCCAAGTCCCTGGGGTTCGGCTCCGACACCTGGGTGTATCCCGACATGTCCGACCCGGTGTACGGCGCCCTTACACGGTGTTATGTCTACTGCCTGTACTGGTCCACCCTGACCCTCACCACCATCGGGGAGATGCCGGCGCCCGTGCGAGATGAGGAGTACCTGTTTGTGGTCTTCGACTTCCTTGTTGGGGTGCTGATCTTCGCCACGATCGTGGGAAACGTGGGCTCCATGATCGCAAACATGAATGCCACGCGTGCCGAGTTTCAGGCCCGCATTGATGCCATCAAACACTACATGCACTTCCGCAGAGTGAGCAAAGAACTGGAGGGGCGTGTCATCAAGTGGTTTGACTACCTCTGGACCAATAAGAAGGCGGTGGACGAACAGGAAGTGCTTAAGAACTTGCCCAACAAACTGAGGGCGGAGATCGCCATCAACGTGCACCTGCTGACCCTGAAAAAGGTGCGGATCTTCCAAGACTGTGAGGCAGGACTGCTGGTCGAGCTGGTGCTGAAGCTCCGCCCTCAGGTCTACAGTCCCGGAGACTACATCTGCCGCAAGGGTGACATTGGTAAGGAGATGTACATCATCAAGGAGGGGAAGCTTGGCGTGGTGGCAGACGACGGTGTTACACAGTACGCCCTGCTCACCGCCGGCAGCTGCTTCGGCGAGATCAGCATCCTGAACATCAAGGGCAGCAAGATGGGGAACCGACGCACAGCGAACATACGCAGCATCGGCTACTCCGACCTCTTCTGCCTCAACAAGGAAGACCTGATGGAGGCGGTGATGGAGTACCCGGACGCCAAGAAGGTGCTGGAGGAGCGCGGTCGCGAGATCCTCATGAAGGAGGGTCTTCTGGACGAAGACGCGGACGGAACGGGAGGGCTGGGCAAGGAGGAGACAGAGGAGAAGGTGGAGCGACTGGAGTCGTCTCTGGACATGCTGCAGACGCGCTTCTCCCGGCTGCTCAACGAGTACTCGGTGACGCAGCAGCGGCTGAAGCAGCGCATCACCGTTCTGGAGAGCCAGCTGAACCAAGCGGCCGACGGCGACTTAGACATGCTCGAAGAGGAAGTGGCCCTGGAAACGGACAGCCTGCTGGCGGCCCGTGGCTCAGCGACCTCTGCACACGGTAATCATATGCAAACCAAGGCCAGTGCCTAGAGGGAAATCATAGCGATGAGGTCACTTTAACTCTAAAGCCTGGAATCAGCCTAACAAGAGCACCTAGCGTGTGAGTGTTCTTCCTCATTGCCTTGATAAGATCGTCTATCGCAATGAAATAGATGTCGATGAGTAGATTGCCTTACAACATTATTAGACATTATGAAGCTGCCATTGTTCTGATGCCGTGTCATGGAAAAGCGAGGGCGTTGAGAGGGGAGGATAGAGAGGTCAGGTTGAGAGGCTAGGATACAGGGGTCAGGTTGAGAGGCTAGGATACAGGGGTCAGGTTGAGAGGCTAGGATACAGGGGTCAGGTTGAGAGGCAAGGATACAGGGGTCAGGTTGAGAGGCAAGGATAGTACCAGGACTACACCCTCGGTACCAGGACTAGACCCTGGGTACCAGGACCACATCTCGTCGTCCAGGACAACCCGCTGTTCCACTTCTCTACCCCCCCAGGGAGCGCTCTCCTCCGAGGGATCACAGGGATGAGCGCTGCCTGTAGAACCACCCCACTTATTACCCAGCTACTCTAACTAAGGAAATCCTTTAAATAAAGTACTTCTCTGAACAAGACAGCTAAACACTTTTGATATATGAACACATATTTTGCGATGAATTGTAGCTTTTGTAATGTAATTATACATTTTCTGCTGCATAAAACTATTTCAAGAAATAAAATGCACTTTACATTATGCAATTTACCCCTTATTATTATGGCCATGAGAATGTTTTGCCGACATATATTAACTGATTTAGGACTCTATATATTCTACAAGATGGTAAAATCGTATAAATTTGCGTAAGAAATAGTCAACAACAGTAGTTACCGTTCTTCAGTTTCAATCTACCAACCAGGCAAACAAGAGCGTTATCCAAAACCAGCCAGTAGGTGGCAGCAGCGACCGCTGCAATACAAACGTGGAGCGTGTGTTCTGTTTTGAAACAAACCGACAAAATAGGTCTTATCTAGGTCTAAAGGGTTAACCAGAAGTGTGGTCTTAACTAGGTCTTAACCAGAGCTGTGGTCTGAACTAGGTCTTAACCAGAGCTGTGGTCTTAACGGGTCCTAAGCTCTGTGGTCTGAACTACCGGTAGCTTTGGTACAGACCACAGCACTAGGTCTTTACCTGTTATATGAGAACTTACGACGTTTGTTGTCCTCCTGTTCTAACTCCTAAACGTTTTTTACAATAGAAAACTACGATAATATAAACCTTATCTCCGTATTAACTGCAGATTAAAACAACTACATAGAATAAGAATCAAGAAAAAAATGGACCAACGACTATCTGCTTTACCGCATGAATTAACATTAAAACGTAACATGGAAAACGATCACCGCTAGCCTGAAGTTGTCCTGGGTGCTGTCGCCCCCCTGCGGTGAACCTGAGTAACGTTATTCTTACATATTGTGTACAAAACCTACCGTTAAACACGGTCCTCTGCAGCACTCCAATGCGTCCTGTGAACGGCTGGTGAACCCCTCCCTGGTCCTCACCCAGACCCCACAGTCCTGGGAGACCCTGGACCTAATAATGAGCCCCTGGGGGACCCCATGAGTCTCCTAGTTAAGTGGTGCGGACGAACGAAGAGACCTGGCTGGATTTTAAAAAAACAAAAAAACCCGCTCGAGATGCGGTGCAATTTTTAATTTGCGGGATATTTTCAAAATGTTTCAACCAAAAATTATTACACTGGTTGGAATAATATTTAGGACTTAAAAAAAAAAAAAATCCAAGGCTTGTGCGTCGAAGTCCATTTCACTCCTTCCTACGGATGCATTACGTACAGCTGGTCAAATGGTAAGTGTTCCTTTAAGGTTCCTTTTTTTCAAGGTGAAAATGAATATAAATAAAAATCGTTGCACCATTGATGGACTGTGGTGTGAAATATCACATTTCACGTTATCACTATCATGTCCCGCCCAGGGTTGTACCGACCCCCACCCCCACCTCCCCACACACTGCATTTAACGACCCCACCCCTGACCCCAACACATGATATCTTAGGTCATCCCAACAACAGCAAACAGGGGCTTTCTTTGTCCTTCTTTAATGTAACAAATTTCTCAGGAGCACAAGGTCAAAGGTCATGGCCAGTCCATCCGCGGGGGGCGGTAGAAAGAGGATTTCCAGATAAAATCGATCATAAAAACAACGACTGATTGAGTGTGACGAGACACAGGAGGGGGGGGGAGGGGGGGCGGGGCGGGGCTTCACACAGCCTGCAGCAGTCTCGACGCCGATTGGTCCATCAGAACCGCAGGCGCGAATCCGATTGGCTAACGCATGCGCATGTGCAGACTGTGTTTGGGTCCGTCGACTCGCTCCAGCTTCTCGAAGTGCTTGCGAGCATTCCGGATGTTAATCAGAGTGGCTGCGGATGCTGCAACACAGAACACACGCGTCAGTACTCACACACGGCCAGGTGACACAGGGACCCCCTTCAGCTAAAGCCGCGGGGTCCCTGGTATGCATACGGAGACGGCCGACTTACAAGACGTCTGACTTGTAAGATGTTAGTAAGATGGTGCATTCTTTATCTAAAATCGTATTTAAAAAAGGTTTGGAGAGTTGGACCCGAGCTAGTGACCTTACCCATAAGCAAAGTTACTAATTAAGGATGTCAGCAATTAACTAATAACCAAGGATGTAGCTAACTTACAAACTATGGATGTAAGTAACTAAGTAACTAAGGATGTGAGCAAGTTACAAACTAACTCACTAAGGATGCAAGTAAGTAACTAACCAGCTATGGATGCAAGTAGTTAACCAACTAAGGATGTAAGTACATAACTAACCAATAATCTAAGTAGATAATTAACAATGGATGTAAGTAACCAACTAACCAACTATGGATGTAAGTAAGAAAGTAACTGACATGGTGTGAGATGTTGTACATCCAACCTCTAACTGACATGGGTGTGGGTGGTGTTCTTGCGTATAAAGGAGTCAGACGATGACATGACGTAGGTGTTGGATGTGGGTGTGGGTGGTGTTCTTACGTATGGAGGGGTCCGACATGATGACCATGACGTAGGTGTTGGAGGTGAAGACGTCGATGAAGGCGGCGAAGTTGGAGTTCCTCACCTCCATACTCTGGAAGGAGGCGGCTAGTTTACTGTGAGATGAAAACACATTAATCATTAGACACCAATGTGATGCTTCACTGGACACTCAAGGGCCGACTATGGTTCCACGTTCAACGCAACGCAATGACCACGCCGGCGCTTAAAGACGCAGTCGAGAACCTTTATGGTTCTGCGAGGGGTTTTAGTAAGCGGGCCAATCACAGCCCTCGCTGCTGCGTCGCCTCGAAGGAAGGTTAACATTTTTTGGAGGCGCAAGGACGTAAGGGGTCCGGTAACCCTCTTGCGTTACGTGAACGTGGGACCATAATCAACCCTTCAGAGGCTCTATACAGAGGCTGGAGGGTTCCACGTGATGTCAAACATTCCCAGCCGCCATCTTGGTGCCGTTTCACACGTTCTGGTAGGATGTTTGGTCCACGAGTACCAAGATGGCGGCTTGAACTTCTTAAAGGGAATTTCTGCTCACATGATGAAACCCTCCCATAGATTCGAAGAGCTATCAAATATCAATAAAAGGTATATACCGTAGTCTCATAATAACATTTAGAAAGCACTCAAACTAAGAGACAGAAAGAGGCAGAGACGGGAGAAGGGCTGGATGTTAAGCAGAGTAAAGGACCGGACGGACAGACGTTAAGGGACAGACCTTAAGGTGACGTTAAGGGACAGACCTTAAGGTGAGTCCTTAAGGGACAGACCATAAGGTGAGTCCTTAAGGGACAGACCATAAGGTGAGTCCTTAAGGGACAGACCATAAGGTGAGTCCTTAAGGGACAGACCATAAGGAGAGTCCTTAAGGGACAGACCATAAGGAGAGTCCTTAAGGGACAGACCATAAGGTGAGTCCTTAAGGGACAGACCTTAAGGTGAGTCCTTAAGGGACAGACCATACGGTGAGTCCTTAAGGGACAGACCATAAGGTGAGTCCTTAAGGGACGGACCATAAGGTGAGTCCTTAAGGGACAGACCATAAGGTGAGTCCTTAAGGGACAGACCATAAGGAGAGACCTTAAGGGACAGACCATAAGGTGAGACCTTAAGGGACAGACCATAAGGTGAGACCTTAAGGGACAGACCTTAACCTGAGGCCTTAAGGGACAGACCTTAAGGTGAGGCTTTATGGGACAGAAATTTAGGTTTGGCCTTAAGGGACAGATCTTAGGTGAGACCTTAAGGGACAGACCTTAAGGTGAGGCTTTATGGGACAGAAATTTAGGTTTGGCCTTAAGGGACAGATCTTAGGTGAGACCTTAAGGGACAGACCTTGAGGTAAGGCCAGGTAGGAGTGCGTTACCTGCAGCTGAGCTTGAACTGTTTGATAATGTTGCTAATCTTCTCGAAGCGATGGGCATCGCGCTGCTCTTTGCACTGATAGTGAGAGATCACCTGCAACACACACACACACACACACACACACACACACACACACACACACACACACACACACACACAATGCTTTACACTTCTCTTGGAATTACAACCACTTTCTATCTCGAGGTTGGATGGAAATTAGCCATCAACAGCAGTCTTCACTGCATGCATCTACTGGATGAACTCAGAAGGTGTGGTGCGGAGGTGTTGGCAGCGTACCAGAAACGTAGCTCTCTCAAACAGCAGCACCTCGTCTGCCTCTATGATCTGAGCGAAGTTCCTCAGGTTGGTCTCAAGCTGCTGGACATTAGGGATGAGCTGGTAGACGATACTGGACCAGGCCTGGGGGGGGAGAGAGAGAGGCGTTAGGACTATGGCTGCAACAACGAATCGATAAAATCGATAAAAATCGATTGCTAAAAGTGTTGACAACGAATTTAGTCATCGATTCGTTGTGCCGCGCGATTAATACATCACTCGTAGGCGCGGCACGGTTTACAGCCAGCCGCCGACAGGTTGGTTCGTGGTTCATGCACGCCCACAGCGGGCTTTAGTGTGAGCGACCACAGCTTGTATTTTGGTCATACCTTAACACTGGACTGTAGGCCTTTATAAAGTGTTGTACCTTCACTGTCTTTGGGTTAAAAAAAACTCCTTCAACTCAACTCAGTATCCGTCTAGTCTAACCGAAAACTGTCAGCCGCTGCTGCTGCTGCAGACGGTATGCAGACGGGCTCGGAGTCGGCACCGCGTGCATCAGTCATTCAAACAGTCATTCAAAGCAGCAGTAGTAATCACCACAACCAGGCGGTGTAGAAAGTCCTGTCAGTTAAAAATAGTGATCCAGTTTTTAAATCCATGCTAAAATCGGCAGGACATAGAGCTAGTTAGCTTAAAAAAACGTAGCAAACAGTGTCAAACGTGATGTGTTCAGGTCGGCTCAGTAATATGGTTAATGTGTTCAAATGCAACACAAAAAAAAAAGAAATTTGAGATTTTAGCGAAAACTTGTTTTCCCAGCAATATAAAATAGATAGTAGATTGAATTATGACCTGTTTAACGTCCTATCTTGAGCCATGATCAAGATAGGACCTATCAGCAATTACAGCAATAGTACAAGTTATATTTCAACAAGTAGTAGAAAAGGATCAATAGTGATATCAATAAAGACTTGGATCGTTAAGGAGTCTCGAAAATGGTATCAATATCAATAAAAACTAACGATCGCCTGTCATCTGAGAAAAATTAAGATGATTTAATTTATTTTTAACCGTTAGTATTTACCGTTTCTTAGATCTTAACCATGGACATCCCTTATATACTGTTATATATATAAATGTATATCATACATACATAGATAGACATATATACATACATATTAATAGTTCCGGGACGTTGGAGCAATAACCTGGTGTTTTTACACTTCAGTCTGCACTGTGAATTTGAAGTAATGTTTTTGAATAAAGATGAGGCAATTACAAACGTTTCTTTTCTTTTATCCGATTCATCGAAAAAATAATCGACTGGTTAAATCGATTATTAAAATAATCGTTAGTTGCAGCCCTAGTTAGGACAGATCCGCCTTCATCATCATCATCATCATCATCACCATCAGGCTACAGGCAGAGGGGGGAGAAGGTCCACCACCCGACCGAGGCACTATCCTCGTTCAATCTCTGAAAGGCCTTCCAGAAACATCTCCTACACTTTTCAACAGCTTCTCTGTGTCTCTGATCTACTGTTCCTTCTACTCTGCTGGTTTGTGTGTTTCTGCTATGAGCCGTCGGAGGCCTGTAAAGAACTTTGGTACTAAAAGTGTCAACAGTAAATAAAGAGGAGGAGGAAGGTGGGATTCTTCTGGGTGTGATGAAGAAGACCTTGTAGAGCGTCTCGTCCCAGATGGACGTCCTGAAGCAGGTGCAGGACAGCGGTCTGGACAGCCTCCTCAGGTCCTCCTGGCGCTCGTTAAAGATCTGGGGCAGAACCACAGCAGAACCCGAGTCAGAGGGAGCAGAACCACACACACCACACACACACACACACACACAACACACACACACACCACACACACACACACACACACACACACACACACACACACACACACACACACACACACACACACACACCACACACACACACACACACACACACACACACACACACACACGTTGGGGCGTTCTCACCAGGTCCCTCTGGTCCTCCTGAACCAGGTCCATCTTGTGGACCAGGCAGAAGACCTTGGCGTCGGGGGAGTTCTGCAGGATGGCCTCCAGGCAGGACTGGTAGTAGTGCATGTCCTTCTCCAGCTCCCGGCTCTCCACGTCGAACACGTAGATCAGCACCTCCACGTTACGGAAGATGTTGTCCCTCTGGCTGGTGAAGTAGTTCTCCATGAAGGTGTCCTGGCTGGAGGTAGACATGTTATACATGTTATATATGTGGCATCTACATCATGAGTACTGAACGAGTTCTCTATGAAGCTGTCCAGGCTGGTAGAATACATATATGTACATGTTATATATGTTATATATGTGGTATCTATATCTTGACTACTGAACTAGTTCTCTATGAAGTTCTCTTGTCTGAGTGGTAGACATGTATGTCCATGTTATATATACTGTATCTATATTAGGTCTTCCCAGCTCATAATTTATCCAATTCATTGATAGAACATGACACTATACAGGATAACGATAGCCTAATGGTTAGGGTCTTGGACTCCCTCAATCCAGGTATCATGACATCCCTATTATATATATATACAGGTATACATATATCATATATATATATATCATATACTATAATATATATTATCAGTTTTTAATCAATTATGAACTTGAACTTACCCTCCACAGTCCCATAGATTCAGAACCAGGTTCCCGAGGAATCTCACATGCGAGTGTTCCACATCAACTACGAGTTAGAAAGAAACGTTAATAATCGGTTCAATGATCCCCGAACCCTACAAACACTGAGGTCGTGAGGTCGTCACACGCACTCGTCGCCCCCAGACGCCGAGTGTCCCGAGCGATGTAGTTGGCGAAGATGATGGACCTCATGCTGGTCTTCCCGGACCCGCTCTTCCCCATCAGCAGGACCTGGATCGATCAGAGAGCACAGCCGGTTCAGATCGATGGGTCCGTCCGCCGATCAGGGACCCTGCCCCCGCTGTGAAGCTCAGAACGCACCTTCTTCTTCATGGCTGTGCTCGACATCCCTTAATACTGTTGAATCCACCCGTTAAACTTGGATGTTGTTGAAGCAGATGTGTTACCGCACACGTCCTACAGCGCTAGGGGCGAAGACATAAAAAAATACATTTAAGATCCATATTATATATTTAGAAATTAGACCCATCACCAGGTGTGTGCACCGACATAGATCATGACCGTCCCCAGGCGGTCTGTGCTCGGCTGGGCCGGACCCCGGAGACTAAATGTAAAAGGTTAAACGTACGACTCGGTGCACTACGAGTGGGTGAGTGAAAATATCCAACACGATCCTCACTAAACACCTGACCCACATCACCAACCCCCTCCCGGAGCGCGCGTTCCCACTCGATGCTACCGTGAAGCTAATGCTAGCTGCAGTACCATAAAACACAACCAGTGACAGGTCCGCTAGCTGTTTTTTAAAAGTCCGAAGACCAACTTTGCAAGGCAGATAAAATCCTACCCGTTATACTTGATATAAACCTGAGATAAACCATGTGTAGGAAATCCTGATAAACATTACTTGGTCCAGGCAGCCAGAAGTCCCGATCAGCTGCTTCCTGTTTACGCGCAACAATCACATGATTTTGTTATTTATGGCCGTCACGTGACCTGTTGCTCGTGGTGACCACTAGGGGGCGACAGAAGCTACACCGAGTCCCACACTGATAACCGGTTCATCGCTGCTGACGTCGAATCGGTAGAACTACAAGAACACCGCAGAGGGAAAAGCTTTAGTGACAAAAGTAGATAATCCACTTTCATCCTACGAACGAATTCGACCATTTGGTAGCAACGGGTATTGTCAAGATGCAAAGTTTAAAACACCCAAAGACCACAAGAAAATGTCAACGGCTTTATAATGAATTTATTTGAAAACCAAGGCAAAAAGGATAAAAGTGTTATAAAATGCACCCTCGTCTCATGATTCCCGACATAAGGAGTACAGAAAACATCATATAGGCGGTCGCCCTGACAACAGGGTCTGACGATATACATTTGATAAACATCGGACCGAACTTGAGAAATGGGATCAGTTTTCGGTCTTTGATAAAGCTCTTCCTCACTACACGAAGGAACAGATTTCTAACTCAGGTTATTTAAAGTTGAACCATAACTACGTTAACAAGAACACCTCCGTCTCGTCTGAAACCCACAGCGTGCCGGAAAGACTCTTAACTGGTAAATAATACAAACAAATACAAATAAACCCCAAACGTTGAAAAGAGAATCCCCCCGATTCATAAATACACCGTTACCAGAGATACAATGCAGGAAACCAAAAAGCAGCAGTGGCCATACGCTCCTAAATACACAACAGGACGCGTCTAGTGCACAGATGCATCCTGGGAGAGAGTCCATGATGGAGTAGAGAAGGGCGATGAGCTGGCGCGTGTGCGTCCTACATCTGGTCTCTGAGCTTGGCCAGTCGTGAGGACAACTCGTCCTGCTGACAGGAAGCAGGGAACACGAGGAGCAGAAGGGGAACAGAGACCGTTGGAATACGTGTGTCTGGACACCTTATATATACTGGATGTTTGTTGATACCTTGAAAATCGATTTTAATGGGAACATGTGTTTGTTTTTATCGTTATCGTTTCGGAGCTAGAGGTTTTGCCTGGAGAAGTTCGGACTTTGTCTTTTGAACCTTTCATACTTATTATTTCAAATGTTAGCTGCTTCCTTCTACTGGGTGTAGGAGCAGAGGGAATGGTGGGAATCAAACCTCTACATGGTGTGTAGCATACGGTTATATATATATATATAAGTGTATGTATAGGTCTACCTGCTCTGTGTATAACCGTGCAATACACTGCATGTATTAGTATGCATCTGATGATGTATATCCGAGTGTGTATCTCTTTACCTGCTCGGCGGCTGCCACACTGCTCCCCACCGAGCCGCTCTGTCCCTGGGGAAGCTCCAGGTTCAGGTCCAGCCTGGAACACACAGCGTTACACCACACACACCACGTCACATCATGTACAGTATCACATCAGACACCTACGTCACATCATGCACAGCACTAACGGCACGCACATTACATCATTCAGATGATATATATATATAATATATAAGGTCATTTATAGAATCTACATCTATCATAAGAAGGGATGGTGAATAAATAAACAGGACGATGGGTTGATTGTCAGTAGTGCGTGTTTACCCGGCTTCGTCTGCCATCTCGTGCAGCAGTCCCTCCACCTGGCTCTGAAACACAAGGCATCAGTCGCACCTCGTCACAGAACCACCACTGGGGGGGGCTGGGGGCGTGCTGGCACGCGTGTGTGCGAGTGACTGCGTGCTGGTGTGGATGTGTGTGTGCCTGTGTGTCTGTGTGTGATGTCCGCTTGGAGGTGGTGTGTGTGTAGACAGGGTGGAGGTGGTGTGCGTGTGTGTATGGGTGGTGTGTACCTGGGGTGTGGTCGGGGTGGAGGTGGTGTGTGTGTGTGTGTGTGTGTGTGTGTGTGTGTGTGTGTGTGTGTGTGTGTGTGTGTGTGTGTGTGTGTGTGTGTGTGTGTGTGTGTGTGTGTGTGTGTGTGTGTGTGTGTGGGGGGGGGGGGGTGGTGTACCTGGGGTGTGGTCAGGGTGGTGCTGCTGCTCATTGAGTCCTCCATGTGCGCCGTCTGCACGTCCAGCGTCTCAAACTGGTGCTCAAACTTATCCATGAGTATCGAGATCTGAGGAACACGCGTTATTACTGAAGGGACTCAAACCTAGGACCCACCACATTTCAGAAGGACCAATCAGACGGAGCAGAGGGCGGACCAACCTTCTCCAGGTTCATGCCCTTCAGCGTAGCGTCCATCCCCTTGACCACGCCCGCCATGGACTTGGTCACCTGCACGGAGAGCGCTCAGTCAAGTCTCAGAATCGCTGCAACAGTCAGCGCAGGGAAACCCAATCACAGTCACTGCAACAGTCAGCGCAGGGAAACCCAATCACAGTCACTGCAACAGTCAGCGCAGTGAAACCCAATCACAGTCACTGCAACAGTCAGCGCAGGGAAGGGTTAGGGTTAGTACTAGTAACTAGTACTACTAGTGAGGGGTTACGGTTAGGTACTAGTCCTAATACTAGTATTAACTAAGTAGTGGAGGTCCTACCCTCTTCATGGTGAGGGCGGTCTGCACGCAGGACCCCAGATGGTATAGTACTAGTAGTAACTAGTAGTGGTGGTAACTAGTACTAGTAGTAACTAGTAGACGTTGTAACTAGTACTAGTAGTAACTAGAAGAGGAGGTCCTACCTTGTTCATGGCGAGGGCACACGTACTAGTACTAGTAGTAACTAGTAGTACTAGTAACTAGTACTAATACTAACTAGTAACTACCTTGTTCATGGTGAGGGCCGTCTGCACGCGGGACCCGACGGCGTCCACTCTGGTGTAGATAGCACTATTACAGTAGTAGTACTAGTACTAGTAACTAGTACTAGTAGTAACCAGTAACTACCTTGTTCATGGTGAGGGCCGTCTGCACGCGGGACCCGACGGCGTCCACTCTGGCGCTCATCCTCAGGAAGTTGACCGACTGGTTCTTCTGCCGGATGGCGTTCTCTGCGTGGATGCGGGCCACCTCCGTGTTCCCCTTCTGGATGGCCTATGGGGGGGCGGGGGGGGGGGTCATGGGTCAGGAACCTTCTGGAAGCACCTCAACATCCCGGGACACTCGTGGCCATGGACCACTGCGTCTTACCTTCTTCACTTTGTTCTTCTCGATCTTCTCCTCCTTGTCACACCTCTTGGAGTTTCTCTGGAGTTCTTTGGCGGCGAACTTCGAGGTTGAAGAGATGTTCTGGGCAGCGGGTGAAGGAGCCAACCACAGACTGGATGAGCACCTCTCTGGCTCAGAGGGTCTCCAATGAAAACAGACTGTAACAGAGACACCTCGCCTCTCTAATAACACCCCACCACCGCCATCGAACAAGACACCGACGACTGAGGACAGGATCAACTACTCTCTGCCGGGCGATAGTAGCTTGGGTGAGTGTGAGTGTGTGTGTGTCCTAAATGATAGTGACGTCATTAAGCCGTCCATATCAGTTGACGTCACCCTCATTGTTCACGCTCAGGTGTTGAAGAAGAACTAAACGACGCGGACGATGACCCGCCCGTCAGGCTGTGACCGCCAGGCTCGGCCTATGGGTGGAGCCCAGCGGGGGTCGGAGGACTCATACGGGATGAAACCGGGTGGAAGCTGTTGGTGTCCTTAGGTTTCATGGGTTGTGTCGAACTGAAGTTTGAAAGTTTTATATGAAGTACAGTTCGACATGATATAAAAGGATTTACCACCGTGGTCACACCCCGGGTCACTACACACGAACTCAAGTTAAACACACTGAGGACATTAAACTAGACTACACAAAAACAGTAAGCCATGAACGTACACTGAAGAGATAAAGACACACGAAAATACATGAACATAGACTAAAGAGAAACAGTTACACATTTAAGACATGAATACACATACACTACAGACATGAGGATAGTATATATACGGAGGACATTCGGCGGTGATCAGTCCCAGTTGTCGACATCCTTGTTAAAATGAATGTTTTCAGGGTTTTAAAGGATACTCTCCATATTCGACATCCTGGCGACTTGTTTCGGTGGAGTTCAGCTAAAGAGAAGAGGACGAGCGATCGGGGCGACGTTACGATCAATAAGTACAACAACAACAACTGAAATCAAAACTTAGCTTCGCCTCGACTTCGCTCTCACTTCCGGGTCCACTGACAAAAATATCAGTGACGTCGCCGTCACGTGGACGAGACTGACGTCAGACCGAGGAGCTCCCGTTGAACGTCACACACACACGCGCACACACGCACGCGCCGCGCGCGCACCTACCCGCGCGCACACACACACACACAGACGCACGCACGCGCGCGCACACACACACACACACACACACACACACACACACACACACACACACACACACACACACACACACACACACACACACACACACACACACACACACACACACACACACACACACACACACACACACACTTTTTATTCAAGCTATTATTGGTTTCTAGTGTGGCTGTGATTTACACGGTGTTCGTATCCGAGAGGCCTGGGAGTCTGATCGATGAATACAGTCTGATGACAGAGGAGAGACATAGGATAGGAGGAGAGAGAGGAGAGGAGGGCGCCAGAGAGAGAGAGAGAGAGAGAGAGAGAGAGAGAGAGAGAGAGAGAGAGAGAGAGAGAGAGAGAGAGAGAGAGAGAGAGAGAGAGAGAGAGAGAGAGAGAGAGAGAGAGAGAGAGAGAGAGAGAAGAGAGGAGGTGAGAGGAGAGAGAGGAGAGGATAGAGAGCGAGAGAGAGAGGAGGAGGAGAGAGAGGAGAGAAGTGGAAGACAGGAGAGATGAAGATGAGAGATAGGGGGATGAGAGAAGAGGAGTCAATGAAGGAGAGGAATGGAGGGAGAAGGGAGAGGAGAGGAGGAGAGTGGGGAGAGGGGGGGAGAAGGGAGAGGAGGCAGGAGAGGGGATGACTCACACTCTCTGATATGGCGTTGCTCAGCGGTAGAAAGAACACAACTTGTAATGTTATGTCACTGACCGCCAGCCTATCTCTCTCTGTCGCCCGTCCATCAAAGCAGACGTTATCACACAGTCCCCGCCCCCCGCCCGCCTCAAAGTTCACCGCTCGTCGCTCCCAGCGAACACGCGCATCCCATGTCGTGATGACTGTGGAGTCGTGACGCGTCATAACCATGGAAACCCCTCTCCTCCGCGGAGGGAAACGTGCGTAACCTTCAACTTGGGCATCAGTGCGTCTGACAGCGCGTCGCTCCCATAGCGTCCAGAGGAACCCTGTTCGATACCCCGTCGGTCATCACAAGTCGCTCCTCACTTTTGTTGTTTGACCACAAAAAGGTGAGCAATCCAACCGGCGCGGTTGTGTTTGTGTGTGGTGTGTGTCGGGGTGAATGGAGTTGTGTGTTTTTGTGTGTTTTATGTGCATTGGGGAAGTCAGAGACGGCTGGGAATCGTTGCGTCGATGAGACAAGTTGACGTTAAACTTGACATGTGCAAAGCCTGGCTGTAGGCGAATATATTCAGTAAGAACATAAATAATATAAAGGAAACCAAATGCAACGAAGACTAAAAGCCTGCCACGCATCTGGGTAGAAAACTGAGCCAAAATACAAAATAACTGACACGGTCACAAGTATTCACATAAATGTCCAGGGGAAGACCAAATGTAGGAGTTAAATGTTCTGCATTCTATTTTATCTCACATCATCTGTGCGTTTTTTCAGTTATCATGCGTTCGAGGACTGGAAGCTCTGTGACGATCCTCTATGACTCATGTGGTCCAATCTTTAAAAACAACTCACAACACAACAGTCGTGCTGCGCTGAGCGGCGGTTCTCGTCTTGGCCACCAGAGGCCGCTGCTTAGGCTGCTGGGCAGATGCACAATATTAGGTCCTTCAGACTTTATCACATTCAGTTATTTATGTAAACAACATTAAGATAAGAGGGAGGATTTAGAAAAGTTTAATTAATGACAATAGCTATCTCCTCTCTGCCGCAGTTTTGCAGCAATTAAATCTACAATTACATTTTAAACATGTATTATATTTACCTTTAGACAGTTGGTATTTGTCTTTTGAACCTCTGAATTAAACAATTCCCTAAGCTTAAAAAAACAAAGCTACATAGGCAGATGGTGAGCTATAGAGTTAGAGTTGAGGTAGAGTTGGAAGTTAATCATTAACTCATGGTTATCCACGTGTCTACTGCGTGAAGGCGTTGCAGTGGATTTCACCCTCACTGCATTCAATAGAAACAGGGTTCTGCAGATATGCTAAAGATCGGTTCTCCTCTCCGTGGGAAGATATACTGTGACACACGCAAGAGCCAGGTATTCATTGGTCCTTCACTATGGGAAAGAGTGACATCCCTAAAGAAAAACTGCAATACCTGTAGAGAAATACTGCAATACCTTAAGAGAAACACTGCAATACCTTAAGAGAAACACTGAAATACTTTTAGAGAAAGACTGCAATACCTTTAGAGAAACACTGTAATACCTTTAGGGAAAAACTGCAATACCTTTAGAGAAACACTGCAATACCTTAAGAGAAACATTGCAATACCGTTAGAGAAACACTGCAATACCGTTAGAGAACCACTGCAATACTTTCATCCGAAAACTGCCTTGAATCTTGTCATTACTCTCCAGGTCGCGAAGATGGATCTCCAAGCTGACAAGCGGTTCCACAACCTGACAGTGGAGCAGGTGCAGGCGCTGGACCAGGTGCTGACGGAGGTGCTGCCCATCTACGGCCGGGGGAACTTCCCCACGCTGGAGGTGCGGGCCAAGGACATGATCCGGGGGGTGCGCGAGCGCCTGGCCGAGCGGAGCATCGTGGTGCGCGACGTGCGGCTCAACGGTGCCTCGGCCAGTCACGTGATGCTGCGGGACAACGGCCTCGGCCGTCGCGACCTGGACATCGTGTTCGGCGTGGACGTGCCCCGCCAGGAGGACTTCCAGGTGATCAAGGAGGTGGTGCTGGGCGTCCTCAGGGACCTCCTGCCGTGCGGCGTCAACCGCAGGAAGATCACCTGGCTCACCATGAAGGAAGCGTACGTGCAGAAGATGGTGAAGGTCTTCAACGAGCACGACCGCTGGAGCCTCATCGCGCTGTCCAACAACCGCTCCCAGACGGTGGGTCTCCGCTTCGTCAGTTCCCTGCGGCGGCAGTTCGAGTTCAGCGTCGACTCCTTCCAGATCATTCTGGACCGCATGCTGGAGTCGTACTGGGAGAGCGACAGGAAACTGGAAGGCCGGACGGAGCCGAAGGAGGAGAGGTCGGCGGATCTGGATCAGCGAGTCTTGCCGCAGACAGAGGCGGCGGAACCTCTGATCGCTCCGGGTCAACCTGAAGCCGAGGGAAGGGACTTAACGATGGAGAGGGGAGGAGGAGACCAGTGGGAGAACCCGGGTGCTGTTGTGTCTAAGAAGGATCTTCTGGAGCCGTTGGCAGAGCCTGTAAGTGGACCGCCTGACATCCAGCAGATGGCAGAGCCGGAGAGTGCTGGATCCCAAGGGACTCAGAAAGAAGTAATGGTGGAAACGATTAGAGATGACCCATTGGAAGAGGATGTTCCGTTAGATCTGGGGGGGGGAAAGGTGGAGGAGGAACCCATTCAAAGAAAGCCTTCTTTGGTTCCATCGTCCGCAGACGTCATAGACCCTTTGCCGAAGCAGGTCTCTCGGAAACCACCAAAGACCGAAGAGTTATTTAAGTCGGAGTCTTTGATAGAAGCGACTGTCCTGCACCCAGAAATATCTCTGAGCTTGGATCCGGATGTGATCCAGGTCCAACGTAAGGAAGGTGCTGGATCCAAAGCAGGTCCGTCCATCCTCAGGATTAACAACGAGTCTATCCTACAAGATCCAAGTCTAGAAGGTTCCTTCCCTCCTCCGGCCAAGAAAACCTGCAGCAGCTCCCAGGGTGCCGTGCCAAAGTTCTGTCCTTCTCCGATCCTCCAGAGGAAGATGTCCCGCAAGACCCTCATCAAGTCCCCCCCTCCTCCCCCCCCTGAGGAGAAGTGGTCTATGTTGACGGAGATGACCACACAGCTGTTCCCTCCCATCGAAATACCGAAGACCCTGCAGCCCCGGGCGGACGGCGTCGAGGACCACCGCTCCCGGTCCCCTTCCCTTCCAGACCCCCAAGGCTCGGGACCCCTGGTGGAACGTGTCACGGTCGGTCAGGCGGGTTCCTCACCAGAAGTGACCGTCGTACCACAGTGTGCGGAACACAGGAAAGCCGACCCGCTCCCCTCGACAGAACCTCTGGACTCCGCTGCCCCCCGAGGCGTCCAGTCCGCAGCCCCGCCGACCGGGCTGACCAATCAGAATGTACCGACGGATGTGCCGCCCGCCGCTGGTGCGGGGTCCTCCTGGGCGGGGGTCGGAGGTGAACCCCTGGTCACTGTGGCGGCGGAGTGCATGTACGGCGACTTCCAGCAGGCCATGAACCACCTGCGGGGCCGGCTCATCGCCACCCACAGCCCCGAGGAGATCCGGGGCGGGGGGCTGCTGAAGTACAGCGATCTGCTGGTGAGGAACTTCCGCGCATCCAGCGAGGCGGAGATCCGCTCCCTGGAGCGCTACATGTGCTCCCGCTTCTTCATCGACTTCCCCGACGTGGCCGTGCAGCAGCGCAAGATCGAGGCCTACCTGCAGCGGCACTTTGTGGGCGGCGGCGAGGCCAGCCGCTACGACTTCCTGATGACGCTGCGGCGGGTGATTGACGAGAGCACCGTGTGCCTGATGGGCCACGAGCGGCGCCAGACGCTCAACATGATCACCGTGCTGGCGCTGCGGGTGCTGGGCGAGCAGAACGCCATCCCCAACACCGCCAACGTCACCTGCTTCTACCAGCCGGCCGCCTACATGGCCGAGCCCATCTTCAGCAGCTACTACTTCCCCCAGCCCCAGCCCCAGCTGGTGTACCACCACCCGTACCCCCTCCACGTGCAGCTGCCCTCGGGCCTGGTGTAGCGCCGGCACGGCCCTTCGCATGTTCGCTGCACAGGGTTGCATTGTGCTTGAAGCCCTCATGGGTTGAGGAGGAACTGGCTAGCATGGGCGCAGTTATGTGGAACGCTTTAACCCGACTCCTGTCTGTCTGCACGGGCTGAGGACTAGGGAGCGCTGGGGACAGGAGGTATACTCCAGCAGCTCTTTGTCTGTCTGAGGGGAGGGACGGTTTCACTGCGAAGGAAAAGACGGTTGCTATTTTGGCCGGGCTTTGAAAGAACCACTGATTGAAGGGTTCTAGTGTGTGGGGCACGGGGCAACGGTCCTCAGAACCTCTGAAGGAGACTCTCGTAAAATACTTGATAAGGTGGTCGCGTATCAATTGAAGATGAATTTAGCTAATCAATGTTTAAATAGGTTTTAAAGCCCATACATGCCTACTTGAGTATATGGATGCATACTCTAAGAAGAATCTTGACTTTATCTTAGTGGAGTGGTATCAAATGTACATATGTCAGCATGTATGTTTACTGTATAGGAAAAATAGATAATCCCTACTTTGTTAAGAACTTGCAAGATTTGTCTCTCGTGCCACAAAGAAGTTGGTTTAGTCTCTTTGTTTGTTGTCTTGGTAGGTTCGATTTTGCCAACTTTCACCTTGGACATTTTTAATAGATATCGTCTGTGTATTAAGTGTTGACAGTAGTTATGGACATTGTCAATGGAAAATGGGTGTGAATACATATCAAGGTATGCTCCTTCTTGACTTTGTTCCTGCTCGTTCTCGTTCTTCACTGTGCTCGTGTGTTTCGAGCACAGTGTTAATGTCGATGGTTGTGAGTGGTGACTACGTATCGTTGGGTGTTTACAGGTATATTCGTCTTCCGCCTCAAGCATCTCCTGCCGAGTCCTGCATTCTGTATTCTGCTCAGAACTTCCGGTCCTCAGATCCGAACTGTGCTTCATATTTGTCACTCAAAGACGTTGGTCCATCTCATCAACTTTAGTGTGCGGATTTCCAGTGGATAGTTTGGGTGTGGTTTGGTTGTCAAAGTGATAATAAACACCGTCAGTCAGTACTCACCAGCTAACTCAATTATGCTCACACTAAGTTAAGGTGTCAAGCTCTACTTTAAGTGCAAAGTTAAGTCGGGAGGCAGCCTGCTCAGTAAAAAGATTAATTCCAAGTTATGTTCAAAGTTAGATTGTTAAATACTAAATTAGGAACAAAGTTATTTGAGTGTGTGTGCTATGTAAAGTTTAGCTTAAGTGCTGAGTAGAGAGGAGTTTAAGTTATAAGTAGCAAGAGTTTAAGTGCTAAATAGCGATGAGCTTAAGAGATTCTAAGTAGAAACCAATTTCACCATAAATGTCAAAGTCCTGTACGGTAATGTAAGATGCATTCATATCAGATGAAGACCTCAGACCCTCACTACTAAGACCAGCTCAGCCCCAGGGGGTCCTGCAGGGTGAAGGCTTCTGGTTCCGGACCCCCACCGGTGGGTCGGCCCAGGTCAGAGTCCAGGCTGAGGAGCTCTGTTGGGATGGATCCAAACCTGGAGAATGAACACAACTCTCTGCTGTGGGAAATCCATCGCTCAGTGGGATCCGTGCAGAAATACTGAATCCATAAAGTTCCAGACAGAGGCAGGGTGTCTACGTCATGAGGCTATCACAGCCTGAGGGCTAAATATACTCCCGCTGGAACCTTCACCTATGATCCGTCATAGTAATACTCCTCTTCAATGGGAGGCTTTGACTGAACATGTTAACGGTTGACAGTTCATAAGGGACAACATTGTGTGTGTGTCATCTTTAAAGTTAGAAGAAATCCACCGATGTGGAAGTGCAGGCCTATGAATTTCCAAATTTGCCTCACACATAATTAAAGGTTATATGGCAACAGTGGGAAAAAACCATTAGCTGTATTGACCCAGTAGTCACAAAGACAAAAAAGTGGAGGAAAATCATTTGGTTAACGTTTTCACCGGCCAAGCACCGTTTCAGTCCTCCGCACCGCAGAGATGTTTGTTGTTTCGAGGTACGTCTAGAAAACACACGCATTGTATCGTAAAACACACAGCTGGGTTTTTCTCCACGTCGGCGCGGCCATTTGTCGAGAGTGTGTTCTGACGCGGGGAGCAGGATGAGTCACCGACCAGCACACAAAATGGAAGAGAGGAGTGCTCTCAGAGAGTGAGGGTGAACGAGTGAATCAGGTACGGAGCGCGGAGACCCCCCCGGCCTGCGTGGGGGTCCGGACTCGTAAACGACGGCATAAAGCTCCCCGGAGCGGCACCGACGTGTGAGTCACAGGACTATAGAGACGGGGAAGAATATGAGGAAGTGGTTGAGGTATCGCCACCGTTTCACAAAAAGAGACGCAGAGGCCGGCCTACAAGAGATCAACTTCTTTATTTAAAAAAAACACAGAAAAAAAACAACTAATATACAATCATAAAGTGTAAAAAAAAAAAAAAAGAAGAAAAATATTAATCAGTGAAGTTTATTTCACCTTAATCGATAGAGTCACTGAAAGGGTACCCCTACAAACGCCCTAGATCATCGTATGAAAATACAATTCCAAAGCAATAGTCGGGCGTTGTTCTCACACCACACCTAAAGAGCAACGAAAGCTGACTGTACATCCCTGACTCTAACCAAGCTCTACTGAAGACGTGTGGGAGCACCACTCATCCACTGACGCTACTGAGATTACACTTCATAGTTGGAGGTCATCCCCCTCTTTCTCTCTCTCTCTCTCTCTTCTTCCGCTCGCACCGTAGCAGGGTCAGAGTCATGCTCGACGGGCAACTCAAGAGGTCAGAGGTCAGAGATCTAGGGTTGACCTCTGTGGGCAACGAGGAACCTGATTGGTTGCTGAACCGGGTGACATCACGGGGTCGCGACCACAAGGAAGAGTTCATGAGTTTTTTTGTGATGGCGCTGTCAGCAGCGGGCTCTGTAGGTACCTGCTGCTGACGTTCTGTAGGTGGAGCTTCGGGTTCTCAGTGTGCTGGTGAGGTGGAGACGATGGAGAACGTATGAATGAAGGAGAAGGAGTTCAGCCTTCGGCTTATAAAACTGATATCCTCCCGACAACTTTATTAGCCAGCTGCCAGAATGATTTAGTGTGCAAAAACAAAATAATTAGTATTCTCGTTAATGAAGAGGTGTTGAGCGTGGAGGACACGGCAGCGCTGACAGAGGAGGAGGAGAGAAGGAGAGAGGAGGTGAGGAGAAGAGGAGAGGGGTCCGCGGTGGGGCACCAGGGAGGGTGGAGAGAGAGAGACGGGGTCTCGGAAGAAACTTTCAACCGGTGACGTTGAGAGAGTAGGATACAGACCAGATCCGCTCAGTACAAGCACACGAGGTCTCCCATGTACCAACCAAACAAAGGAAACTAAAGGAGGAAGGGCACGAGAGAGGGAGTGACACCCGGACAACATGGGGCTCCACACAGTGGAACGGACCCGTCTAACGTTCACTGGCTCAGGAGGAAGAGACGGCCAGACCACCCTGGGTCCCCTGAAGAACACCAGCAGCGTGTGGACGCCCCAGGTCCCATGAAGACCACCGCCCGGACCTAGACACAGCGCAGAGCTAGCTGAGGGAGAGCCCGCTGCTGTGATGATGTAATGTTTACCTCGAGGCTAGCGAGACCGTAGTCGTGACGATGTAAAGTTGACCTCAAGGCCCACCGGGATTGGAGCCAAGGGCAGAGTAGATGACATCACGCCCTACGCTATGAGGGCACTCTAGAAACCCCCGCGATGACACCCACGAGGTGATGAGGTTTATGGCTCAGCAGCACACCAGCGGGAAACAACAACAACAACAACAACAAAACACACGCTGCAACAAAAATAAAAAATTAAAAAATTGAATGAGCACCGTTTTGTTTTGGCACCTCCGGCCTTTCTTTGGTGTCCGGGGAGCGGAGAGGAGGAGGAGGAGGAGGAGGAGGAGAGAGAGGAGGAGGAGGAGGAGGAGGAGGAGGAGGAGGAGGAGGGAGGAGAGAGGAGGAGGAGAGGAGGAGGAGGAGGAGGAGGAGGAGGAGGACGACGACGACAAAGGATCTACAGTCTGGAGGTGGAGGAGGAAAAGTAGGGCAAAGGAGGAGGTAGCACAGAGCAGGAAAAGGAGGGGGGGAGGATGAGGAGGGTACGATGAAGAGGAGGAAGAGAGGAGGGCAGGTGGCTTTGTTTTTTGTTGTCCCCCACCCTCCCATCGCCCTCGACGACGGCTCCTTGGCAACAGACCTCATCTGGAGCACCGGCCGTTGGCTGAGTCGTGACTCAGCCCGTATATATATCTATATATCTGTATATATAGATATATAGATAAAAACACAACAAACGGTTATCCCTGCAGTGGAACCCAGAGTCTGGGGGTCAGGGTTCGGAGGTCAGGGTTCAGAGGTTAAGGTCGGGGGGGGGGGGGGGTCAGAGGTCAGGGGTCAGTGGTTCCAGCCCATGAGGTGGCTGACCCGGGCCTTCTCAGTCATCTTGCGTACGCGGCCCGACCGCGACTTCCCAAGGTTCAGCGGGTCGTCCTTCGACCTCTGACCCTCGTCGTCCGACTCGTCCACGTACTGGACCGTCCGGCGGCCCTGGTTACGGGTGTTGACGCGGGCCGACTTGGAGCGCCGGGGCCTCCTCGCGCCCCCCGCCGCGCCTCCTGCGGCCCCCTGCTCCGACTCAGACGCCTCCTCCTCTTCCTCCTCGTCCGGCTCTTCCTCTTCGTCAGGCTCCTCCTCCTCATCGTCGTCGTCAGGGTCCTCTTCGTTTCCTACATCAGCGGCTTTCACCTCCTCCGCCTCTTCCTCTTCCTCCTCCTCCTCCTCCTCCTCCACCTCTTCTTCCTCCTGCTGGGGCTGCACCACCTCCTCCTCCTCTGCTTCCTCATCTTCTTCCTCCTCATCCCCCTCTTCATCATCATCATCCCCCTCTTCGTCGTTCTCCTCTTCCTCCTCCTCCTGTTGCTCCTCCTCCTCCTCCTCCTCTCCGGAAGACTTTACCCTCGCCCTCTTGGGTCTCTGTGTGGGCGTGTCGGGCACCGCCTCTCGTCTCCGTTTGGCGGCGGCGGCGGTCACCGTGGCAACCGCCTTGTTGCCCCTGGCGACGGCAGCCGCCCGGACGGTGTTGCCGCCCTTGGCGTGAGGTCGCGACGGCGGGGGAGGGGGCGGGGCGGACTTGGGGAGGGGAGGAGCCTTGCTATAGTCGTGGTCACAGCCCTCCACGAACTTCTCCGTCTCCGAGTCGGAGCCGCTGTCCGACGAAGACGAGGAGGAGGAAGAGGAGGACGAGGAGGAGGAGGAAGAGGAGGAGGAGGAGGAGCCGGAGGAGGAGCGCGAGGAGCCGGCGGTCGCCTCCTCGCTGGCCGCCGCCGCCGCCGCCGCCAACGCCGTGCGTCTCAGGCTCTGTCTGGAGCCGTTGCTAAGGGCGACGGGCCGCTGGGGAACTGAGACACACAAGATGGTTGGTACAACAACAACAACGACGACGACGACAACAACAACGATGACAGACGATGAACGAGGAGTGTGTCGCTCTGTTAAATGCTGACAGGAACTTCGGATCAACAACGTTGAACAAAAACAGAGAGTAATACATTTAGGTAGAACTGTAACCCCCAGGTACCTGCTCTCTTGGCGGGGGGCGTGCCCCGGCTGCGTGAGGAGGTTGTGGGGGGCGGAGCTTGGCTGGCTGAGGTGGAGGAAGAGGAGGAGGAGGGCTGGCTGTCTTCATCCACCTCCACATCGCTGGGGGGAGCTGTGAGAGAGAGAGAGTGAGTGAGTGAGTGAGGGGGAGAGAGAGTGAGTGAGGGGGTGAGATAAGTGAGTGAGGGGGTGAGAGTGAGAGATGTCGGACGTCATCAGATGAAAATAATACTGTGATGCATCATGGGTAATAGTGCGGAATTTGTGGAGCTCTAGACTATATAGGGCACCAGACCACGCTACTATAAAGGGAAGGATTGAAGGTTTGTGGACACGGCCCCGAAGACACAGGGGGCCACAAACCGTCTCCGTATCACTCATCATCATTCTCATCCTCCTCATCACCTTCATCACCACTACCATCCTCCTCTTACCCCGGCGCGGCCGTCGAGACGAGGAGCGGCTCTTCTTGGAGGAACTCTCGCTCCGGGCCCTCGACTTGTTTGGCTTCGACTTCGACTTCTTGGTCTTCCCTGACTTGTGCTTCCCTTTGGGGCTGGAGAGACAGACAGACAGACAGACAGAGACAGAGACACAGACAGAGACACAGACACAGACACAGACACAGACACAGACACAGACACAGACAGAGACACAGACAGAGACACAGACAGAGACAAAGACAGAGACACAGACAGAGACAGACAGAGACCAACAGAGACCAACAGAGAGACAGACACACAGAGACAAACAGAGAGACAGTCAGACACACAGAAAGAAATATGGAGAGAGAAACAGACAGGGCGAACGTTATACGGCGGGCGTTACATGTGGCTTATGAAAGCCCCCCCCCACCACATCACACATGGGCGGTCTCGAGTCGCGGGGTGCGGGGGTACCTGGGGGCCGGGCTCCCAGGAGAGGAGCTTCCTCCTGGGCTGTGGAGCCTCTTCCTGTAGCTCAGCCTCTGGCTGCTGCGGCGCTGGTTCTGGACGGCCGACTTGTGGTCCGAGATGATGGAGATGATGCGGCTCTCGAAGTAGGCCGACAGGCTCAGAGTCATGGTGTAGATCTGAGGGACAGGAGTCACAGTTCACTCTGATAGAGTCTAGCTCTAGAGTCAGGAGTCACAGTTCACTGTAATAGTCTCCCTGTAGCTCTAGAGACAGGAGTCACAGCTCACTCTGATCGAGTCTAGCTCTAGAGACAGGAGTCACAGTTCACTCTGATATAGTCTCTCTGTAGTTCTAGAGTCAGGAGTCACAGTTCACTCTGACAGAGTCTAGCTCTAGAGACAGGAGTCACAGTTCACTCTGATAGAGTCTAGCTCTAGAGACAGGAGTCACAGTTCACTCTGACAGAGTCTAGCTCTAGAGACAGGAGTCACAGTTCACTCTGACAGAGTCTAGCTCTAGAGACAGGAGTCACAGCTCACTCTGACAGAGTCTAGCTCTAGAGACAGGAGTCACAGTTCACTCTGACAGAGTCTAGCTCTAGAGTCAGGAGTCACAGTTCACTCTGACAGAGTCTAGCTCTAGAGACAGGAGTCACAGTTCACTCTGACAGAGTCTAGCTCTAGAGACAGGAGTCACAGTTCACTCTGACAGAGTCTAGCTCTAGAGTCAGGAGTCACAGTTCACTCTGACAGAGTCTAGCTCTAGAGACAGGAGTCACAGTTCACTCTGACAGAGTCTAGCTCTAGAGACAGGAGTCACAGCTCACTCTAAATCTGAGTCCTGGTGTAGAGTATCATCTCAATAGCTTTGAGTTCAAAGTTAAGAGGAAAGAGGAGACAATCATTTAAGTTCTCTGAATCAGTCCACAGAGGACAGACAGCCGGAGGGTCCGAGGGGCAGGGGTCCTACCTGGGACTTCTTGTTGGGGGTGTAGGCCTTGGAGTTGGTAAAGATGAGGCGCACGTCCTTGCTGAACTCCATGGGGTTCTCGTAGTTCCCCCCCACCAGCGTCTCCGACACCGTGCTCAGGTCCATGGGGGTGTCGATGATGTCCCGGTAGTCCTGGACACACAACCAACCACACACACACACACACACACACACACACACACACACACACACACACACACACACACACACACACACACACACACACACACACACACACACACACACACACACACACACACACACACACACACACACACAGAAACACACACACACAGAAACACACGTTATTCATATCCATCACACCCGTTGTCATCACATCCAGTCTCATCCATCTATCTATAGATCTCTATAGGTACTGTATCTAGATCTATAGCTATATATATATGCTATGTTTTGGACTGGTTTACAGGGTTTACAAACAGGTAAACAGAGTGAGTGAGTCTTACCGGGTACAGCAACATGTTGGCAGTGAGTGGGTGAGTCTTACCGGGTAGACAAACAGGTCGACAGGCTGTCTGAAGGGCTCTGAGTCCCTGCTGGTGATCATGTGTCTCAGCAGGTCTCTGACCTGGCCCCTCCACGCGTTCACGTCCAGTTCCACGCCACGCTTCTTAGAGCTGGAGGAGGCCTGGGGAGACACCAGCACACGGGTTAGTCACTAGGAGACACCAGCACACGGGTTAGTCACTAGGAGACACCAGCACACGGGTTAGTCACTAGGAGACACCAGCACATGGGTTAGTCACTAGGAGACACCAGCACACGGGTTAGTCACTAGGAGACACCAGCACATGGGTTAGTCACTAGGAGACACCAGCACACTGGTTAGTCACTAGGAGACACCAGCACACTGGTTAGTCACTAGGAGACACCAGCACATGGGTTAGTCACTAGGAGACACCAGCACATGGGTTAGTCACTAGGAGACACCAGCACATGGGTTAGTCACTAGGAGACACCAGCACATGGGTTAGTCACTAGGAGACACCAGCACATGGGTTAGTAACTAGGAGACACCAACACACTTGTTGGTTACTAGGTTAGTAACTAGGACACCAGCACACCGGTTAGTCACTAGGTCAGTAACTAGGAGACACCAACACACTTGTTGGTTACTAGGTTAGTAACTAGGAGACACCAGCACACCGGTTAGTCACTAGGTCAGTAACTAGGAGACACCGACACACTTGTCTGTTACTAGCAGCTGTAGTGAAGATGGACGCTGTATTAAACACCAGTGAACCCTTCATCATGACAGAGTCTCTTACCCGGTTGCCAGAGGACGTCCCCGGGGTGTCTGAGTCCACGTCCACGTCAGCAACCTGCAGACAGACGGACACACAGTTACACAACCCGGACAGATGGACAGTTACACCACCCAGACAGACGGACACAGAGTAACATCACCCAGACCCAGAGTTACAGAGTGAGAGAGTGAGAGAAAGAGAGTGAGAAAGGGATTGAGAGTGAGAGTGAGAGACACACCACCTGTGACAGGAGAGGAGAGTGAAGGGTGACAAACTGTGGAGCAGAAGGTGTTGGAGGATCTGGATCACTCACCTCCAGCTCCCCTCCACTGCTGACCTCTGACCTCAGCCTGTGGAACAGATCCAAGACGTCTGTGCAGCTCTGGTCCCTGACGGAGGAGCAGAGACAACCAACAGAGTCAACGCGTGTTCAAAGTACATCAAAGGGGATCATGTTTTAAAGCAGGTCTATCAATGGTCTATCAATAAAGGATTATCTGTGAATCATATCCCTTTAAGAGCAGGTCGTTTACAGTGGTTCTTGATTTATGCATCGTCTTGTTTAATTAACTGCTCTTTAGTAACTGTTCTTTAATAAAAATGTCCTATAATAATATTTTATTTTATTATGTAAAGTGTTCATTAGTCAAATGCTCAATAAAATGTAACTTCATTACTTGGACTGTTCTTTAGCAAAATGTCCATTAGTAAACTAATTAGTCATTAGTCCTTTAATTAATTGTTATTTCCTGTGGGGAGGGACGGTATGTGGGAGGAGCTGTGGGAGGAGGTGGGGGAGGAGGTGGGGGAGGAGGTGGGGGAGGAGCTCCAGGAGGAGCCGGGGGAGGAGCTCCAGGAGGAGGTGGGGGAGGAGGTGGGGGAGGAGCTGGGGGAGGAGCTCCAGGAGGAGGCGCGGCGGGCAGCGTACCCGATGTAGTGCAGCAGGATGTCGGTCACCACCTTGGCGGCGGCCACGATGGGGCTCTGCGGCTCGTTGAAGGTGCGGGCGTTGTGCTCGATGTAGCGCACCTCCCACATCAGAGCAGAGATACGCCTGGAGGGGGGGGGGGGGAGGAGGGGGGGGGGGGGGGGGGGGGAGGAGGAGAGGGGGAGGAGGATTCACAGAATATGAGTCACAAGGAAATTGCTTTGAAAAAAATACCAATGTAAAAGGTTAGAAAGGTTTCCTAAAAGCCTTGCATGAACGGGTGCGTTGTATATGAGGGGCTTATATTGTGGGCGGGGTCTATGGGTGGAGCTTCCTCTGTGGGCGGAGTCAGCCTATGGGTGGAGCTTCCTCTGTGGGCGGAGCCCGAGGCGGCCTACCTGTAGAAGCGGTTGTCCAGACGCTGGCGGATGGTGCTGAGGTCGGTGGGGTAGGCCACCACGGTGCAGTAGAGCGGGTAGTCCCGCAGGTCCACGGGCAACGCAAAGGCCTTCGCCACGTCTGGAGGGGGCGACACGTCACCACGTCAACAAACACGTCACCACTGATAAACACGTCACCATGTCGACAGACACGTCACCACATCGACAAAAATGTCAACAAGTCGACAAACGCCTCAACAAATCAACCAAAACATCAACAAACATGTCAACACGTCAACAAACACGTCACCAGGTCAACAAACACATCAACAAGTCAACAAACGCGTACACACAAACATCAACCAACAAATCAACAATTCAACAAACAAGTCCACAGACGAGTCAACAAACACAAACAAACAAGTCAACAAGCAAGCGATATCAACAAATAAGAAAACATGTTACGCATGTTATGCTAAACCAATGCTAACGTGTGCATCCACCCGTTAGCCTAGCCTAGCTGTTAGCGTACCTAGCGTGAGGAGGTCTGTGATCCCTTGGAGGACCCGCTCACAGTCCTCGTCCCGGGTGTGGGCCCCCCATTCGCCCTCCTGGGGCTCGTAGAGCAGGGCCACCAGCTCCTCCTCCAGCACCTCCACGCCTCCACCCTCCTCCTCCGGCAGGGCCGCTGGGGAGCACAGAAGGAGAACGTCAGGTGGAGAGGATAGAACGTGAGAACGTCAGGAAGGTCTAGAGCGTTAGGAGGTTTAGAACGTCAGGAGGTTTAGAACGTCAGGAAGGTATAGAACGTCAGGAAGGTATAGAACGTCGGGAAGGTATAGAACGTCGGGAAGGTTGAGAACGTCAGGAAGGTTGAGAACGTCAGGAAGGTTTAGAACGTCAGGAGGTTTTGAACTTCAGGAGGGTTTAGAACGTCGGGAGTGTTTAGAACGTCAGGAGGTTTAGAACGTCGGGAGTGTTTAGAACGTCAGGAGGTTTAGAACGTCAGGAGGTTTAGAACGTCAGGAGGGTTTTGAACTTCAGGAGGGTTTAGAACGTCGGGAGTGTTTAGAACGTCAGGAGGTTTAGAACTTCAGGAGGGTTTAGAACGTCAGGAGGTTTAGAACGTCAGGAGGTTTAGAACGTCAGGAGGGTTTTGAACTTCAGGAGGGTTTAGAACGTCGGGAGGGTTTAGAACGTCAGGGAGGTTTTGAACGTCAGGAAGAGAGGTGATAAAATCATGTGAAGAGGTGAGACGGTCAGGTGGAGAGGTGAGACGGTCAGGTGGAGAGGTGAGACGGTCAGGTGGAGAGGTGAGAGTCTGAGGTAGAACCCACCTTCTTCAGGAATGGGCTCCATGTCCCAGGGACTCATCTTCTCCTGCTCTTCGTTGTCCCACCTAAGAGTAGAGAGGGTTGAGTTACTACTACTAACGTCTGTACTCCATCAGCTCTGCTCCATCAGTCTGTTACTGACCTGACTCCGTAGCTCTGGAACAGGCTGTCTGTTACTGCCCTGACAGGCTGTCTGTTACAGGCTGTCTGTTACTGCCCTGACAGGCTGTCTGTTACAGGCTGTCTGTTACTGCCCTGACAGGCTGTCTGTTACAGGCTGTCTGTTACTGACCTGACAGGCTGTCTGTTATTGACTGTCTGTCTGTTACTGACCTGACGGCGTAGCTCTGGAACAGGCTGTCCTGTTACTGACTGACTGTTACTGACTGTCTCTTACTGACCTGACGGCGTAGCTCTGGAACAGGCTGTCTGGGTACTCCAGCTGCAGCGGCTCCTGGTCTTCCACCGAGCCGAACCACCAGGCGTCGTCGATGATGCTGCGGAACCTCATGCCTGCAGAGGAGGAGAGCGCGTCGGTACGGGGAGGAGGGGAGGTCGCCGTTAGCAACAGGGACACACAGTGACACCCAATCAAACGTTCGCCAACAAGTTCTGTTTCATCCTGGGTCTGGGCTCCCCCGTCTACGACCCTTCAATCACTGTCAAGGACAACAAAGCTTCATGGACAGGTGACCGGGTCACACCTCAGCCAATCACAGCTCACGCATTCAGTATGCATGTAATTAACCTACAGAGGGTGAGCTCTGATGCACACACCCAGCCATGAGGACTGTTTGGGGCTGGTCTCCTTAAACAGGGTGTACGAAGGGTTGAGTCACAGGAAGTGAGGTAGAGGAAGTGAGGTAGAGGAATGGGACTCACCTGGCTGCCAGTTGTGGTCTTTAGCCTCGTTGTAGAACTGCAGCAGGACCAGGAAGTCGATGACGTCGGGCATGTCGTGGTACCTGGGGGGGGGAGGGGATAAAGACACATGAACACCTGTCCTCCCGACCGCGGCCCGGTCTCCTCAGGCCCGTCATGGCGTCTCTTGGCCCTCTTTTAAATTCAAACCGTTCATTGCACCCTGCACCTTAGGCCCTGCTCTTTAAGCAAGCACGTTTATTAGTCTAGGCTTTGTTGGACTATGCTATGATTATGATGTCTTTTTAAACCTATTCATCATTATATGTCTTCATAAATAGTTTTTTTAACTTGTATTATCAAATTGAGTGCCAGCACAGTCTTGGAAGTCAGGAATACAGTTCACTGCTTGTTGTACACGTATAACTATGCATGCATGTGACAAAAAATGAATCTTGAATCTCTCTCTCTTCTGACCTAAAGCTCTGATATATAACCATCTGTGGGTGGAAACCCACAGATGGCTTCAACCCAGCCCCCATCTGCCCATGACCCGATGACTGGGATGCATGGCACCCCACCGAGGGACTGGGTGTGGTTTGCTCATGGGTAAGAATCCCAAGGCGGTCTGACGGTGTACACCGGACCTTGAGGAGAACTTCAAATCTTTATACGTTTTTCTTTTCTCACAAAATGTCTACAATCTTCATCGATCTCACGGGACCACATATGCAAATCCGCCGGCTCCAGGAGGCCCGGGGACCCCGGATTGGGCACCCCTCCTGATGGGGCCTCCACCTGTATGAATCTAAGCCCCATGCAGGGCTGGCTCTGGGCTCACTTGAGGGAGAAGGAGTCGCCCGTCATCTTGCCGGAGCGGAGGTCCAGGAAGGCTAGCTTCAGGCAGCACAGGGTGGGGGAGCCGACCTCGTACTTGATGCCCACCACCTTCACAGACTCCTGGTCCTGAAACACAACACCACCTCATTATACATACTATCACTTACACCACCTTCACAGACGCCTGGTCCTGAGACACAACACCACCTCATTATACATACTATCACTTACACCACCTTCACAGACGCCTGGTCCTGAGACACAACACCACCTCATTATACATACTATCACTTACACCACCTTCACAGACTCCTGGTCCTGAGACACAACACCGCCTCATTATACATACTATCACTTACACCACCTTCACAGACTCCTGGTCCTGAGACACAACACCACCTCATTATACGATAACTATCACTTACACCACCTTCACTGACTCCTGGTCCTGAGACACAACACCACCTCATTATACATACTATCACTTACACCACCTTCACAGACTCCTGGTCCTGAGACACAACACCACCTCATTATACATACTATCACTTACACCACCTTCACAGACTCCTGGTCCTGAGACACAACACCACCTCATTATACATACTATCACTTACACCACCTTCACTGACTCCTGGTCCTGAGACACAACACCACCTCATTATACATACTATCACTTACACCACCTTCACTGACTCCTGGTCCTGAGACACAACACCACCTCATTATACATACTATCACTTACACCACCTTCACTGACTCCTGGTCCTGAGACACAACACCGCCTCATTATACATACTATCACTTACACCACCTTCAGACACCTGGTCCTGAGACACACCACAACACCACCTTCATTAAAAATACTGTACCATACTGTCATAATCATCAAGATAATGATCATTTAAAATATACAAGCACTATTTTGTCCGCTCTATGAATGTCATAACCTAGGGCTGTTTAACACCGATTAAAGGGAGGGCCTTTAGGGGCAGGTACCCTGAGGTTGAGCTTGTTCCAGGGCTGCTTCTGGGGGTTGATGCTGTAGGCCTTGGCTCGGCGGACCGCCCGCACATATGCCTGATGGCCCTGTCGGAAGTACATCAGCTGGGGGCAGAGGACACCACGATCAGCATCATCATCATCATCATCATCGTCATCATGATAACCATCATCATCATCATCATCGTCATCATGATAACGATCATCATCATCATCATCATCATAATCATATCATCGTCGTCATTATCATCGTCGTCATCATCTTCATCATATCATCATCGTCGTCATTATCTTTATCATTCCCTTCATCAACATCACCACCACCATCGTCGTCATCATCGTCGTTCCCATCACCATCGTCAAGCCTATACCTCTACACGTGGTCTTGGTCAGAGTATCTGGACCCTCACACCAGCACTGGTGGAGGGAGAACCAGGTTAAAGCAGAGCTTGGGCCCAGTACCTCGTCTCCCATCTGCGGTACGAAGGGCGATCGCCGGGGGACGGTCTCGGTGATCCAGGCGGGCGGTCTCCACTCGTCCGGGTCCACGCCCGTCAGGGAGGACATGGGCTTCTGAGGGGACACAAACAGTAGTAGTGGTTTATAAACTTTATTGTCCCCGTGGGGCAGTTGGGTTTACGGCACAGTCGCACTTCATGACAGGACATTAGACATATGACACAAACAGATACATACACAGCCCATACACCAGACACCGACAGACATAACATGAAGAACACACATCACACACTACAATACACTATACACCCTCGGATATGACCAGGCCAGCTGGACATAGCTTATCTTGACTTGATTGAAGGCTTTTATGGCTTGTGGTAGAAAAGAGAATTTGGATCTGTTCTTGGTCATAAGGGGTAGGCAGAAACGACGACCAGATTGCAGTAGTTTAAAATGGGACGCCAGGGGGGTGTGTATAGTCACAAACAATGTTGGTGGCCTTTTTCAACCGTCTGTCTTTGTAAATGGGATCAATGCTCGGTAGTGTGATCCCAAGTAACTTGCTGGCAGTTGTAACAGTTTTTCTGATTGTCTTTTTCTGTGAATCAGGAGACAGTGATTCGAGCTTGTGGGAGAGATTGAAAATAATGTCCAGTGCCCTGTCAAAATTAGCCTTTGGGTGAATCAGCCTATCATGCCCCCTTCTCTGAACCGTCTTTATTTGTCAACGTATTTATTCCTCATCTCTCTACTTCTTGTATTTCCCTTGTCAAGATTATTGTACGTTTTGCAGGAAAACTCTAAAATCGACAAATCAATCTCTCTAGAAGGGACACGAGGTTAAGATGAGGTTAAGTGACTGAGATGAGGAGGAGAGATTGACAGATGAGAGGAGAAGTGATGGAGAGGAGGAGAGGGAAGATGGAAGAAATATCTGAGATAAAGTTTGATTGATTCAAGTTTCACGCTATCTTATCTGCTTGGATTAGATGACAAAGAAAAGATAAGGTTTTATGCCATCTGCTTAGAGGATAAATATCATTCTATCCCTTTAGATAAGATAAGGTTTATCTTATCTTACCTGTTTGGTCTCTTTCGACTTCTTCTTCTTCTTCTCCTTCTTTTCCTTCTTCGTCCGGTCTCTCTTCGGGGGTCTCTCCCCCTCCTCCCCGTCCTCCTCCTCCGGCTGCTGCTCCTCCTCCTCCTCCTCTTCCTCCTCTGAGCTGCTGTAGCCCTGAGGTCTAGTCAGTCTCCTGGTTGGTCGCTTCGGCGGCTGCAGGTTGATCCCTGCGTCCGCTGTCCAATCAGAATACTCGCTGGAGGAGTCGCTAGGGAGGGGGCGGGGCATAGGGTTAGTTGGTCTGATAATAGTTGAATCCCCTGGAATATACCGTCAATAACGCCTTCACTTCCTTTACACTTCCTGTTATGCACACAGTCTCTCTCTGTGTTTCTTTGTTGTTTGTTGTATTTTAACTATTTTCTAATGTTTACTGTCCGGTACTTCCTCCTGTGACACCTGCAGTTCCTGTCTGGGGTTAGTGAGTACATGTTATCTCTGGGGTTAGTGAGTACATGTTATCTCTGGGGTTAGTGAGTACATGTTATCTCTGGGGTTAGTGAGTACATGTTATCTCTGGGGTTAGTGAGTACATGTTATCTCTGGGGTTAGTGAGTACATGTTATTTTGAGTACATATGTTATATCTTTATATCTCTGGGGTTAAGTGAGTACATGTTAATCTCTGGGGGTTAGTGAGTACATGTTATCTCTGGGTTAGTGGTACCAGTACATGTTATCTTCTGGTTAGTGAGTAAGTACAATGTTATATCTCTGGGGTTAGTGAGTAACACTGTGTACCATGTTATCTCTGCGTGTTAGTGAGTTAACCAGTACATGTTATCTCTGGGGTTAGTAGTAAGCTGTTATCTCTTGACGTTATGAGTAATGTTCTCTCGGGGTTAGTGGAGTAGATTATTATCTCTGGGGTGTAGTAGTAGTACATGTTATCTCTGGGGTTAGTGAGTACATGTTATCTCTGGGGTTAGTGAGTACCGGTACATGTTATCTCTGGGGTTAGTGAGTACCGGTACATGTTATCTCTGGGGTTAGTGAGTACATGTTATCTCTGGGGTTAGTGAGTACATGTTATCTCTGGGGTTAGTGAGTACATGTTATCTCTGGGGTTAGTGAGTACATGTTATCTCTGGGGTTAGTGAGTACATGTTATCTCTGGGGTTAGTGAGTACATGTTATCTCTGGGGTTAGTGAGTACATGTTATCTCCGGGTTCGGTGTTTACCTGGAGCTGCTGTCACTCTGCCACTGGGCGTCGCCCTCCGACGACCCATCGCTGACCTCCTGCGGCTCCGTGGCCTGGGGGCCGAGGTAACATCAGAATCATCATCATCATCACCACCACCACCACCATCATCATCATCATCGTCATCATCATCGTCATCACCATCACCATCACCATCACCATCATCATCATCATCATCGTCATCACCATCATCATCATCATCATCATCATCATTAGAGCCCGGATTTTTAAATCTCCAAATATTCGTATCGGTGACGGCCTTAAAAACCGTTTATCGGTCGGGCTCTACTCATCCCCACTATCCACCCCACCAGAGGGACCAGTTCACCCAGTACAGCCTGACCCTCCGTCTCTGGAACCATGGGGTCCAGACCCCACCGCCAGACCCAGAGGGGATCAGGGTTAGACTTCAGAGGGCGGGGGGCTCTTAATAACAACTTTTATTTAATAAGCGCCTTTCAAAAGTACCCAAGGACACAGTACAAGTACTCAATAAAAGTACATGGATACATCTCAGACTCTGTTCAACCCGTGCTGGCTAGAAGGACCGTCTGCCACGGTCTTCAAGGAGTGAAGCCCCCTGATGATGTTCACCATCGACTCGGCGTCCTCTCCACCCTACACCGGCTACCTGCCCCCCGACCCCCGACTCACGTCTCCGTCGCTGTCCGACTCCGCCTGGCTGTCGGCCCCCTGCCGGGCGCTGGAGGTGCGGGTGCGGTTGCCGCGGCGACGGACCTGGGCCGAGCGGGTCTGGTAGGCGTGGCTCTGCTTCTTCTTACTGCTGGCGGGGCGCAGGGAGCGGACTCTGGGGGTCAGGGGGTCAACCTGGGTGGGGGGGGGAGTTAACGGTTAGAGGACGAGGAGAGGAGAGGTGGGGAGGAGAGCATAGAGGTGAGGTGGGGAGGAGATATTAGGAAGAGGGATGGGGAGAGGAAAGAGGGGAGGAGAAGAGGGGGAGAGGGGAGTTGGGGACGGAGAGGGTAGGGAGGAGAAAGGAGGGAGGAGGCAAGGGAGGAAGGGGATGTGAGTGGGGAGAAGAGGTGAGAGAGGAGAGGAGATAAGGGAGAAACATCGAGATGAGGGTTGATTGATTGGTGGAAACGGTTGCCATGGCGACGACACCATGGAGGGGGGCGGGGGCGGGGGGTGCGGGGGGCGTACCTTGACCCCGCCGCTGGCTGGTTTCTTGCGGCGCTCGGCGTTGTACAGAGAACACTCCACCTCCCCTTTGGCCCGCCTGCACTCCTCCATCACCCTGTCAGAGGTCAGAGGTCACACCGTCAGCCTCCACAAAGAGCCAGCACCGTCAGGTGTCGTTGTGACAGGTACACAATGGCGTTACCTTCTGTAACACTTTCACCGTATCTTACAACTTCAATATCCACAGCAGGTTCTGCCCACTATAGTTGGGGAACTACTAGTTAGTGTTCTACTAGTTAGTGTACTAACCTGACGATAGCATGCGACAGCTCGTTGACCAACGGTGGTAAGTTCGGTCAACTGGTTAAGTGAATTATTAGTTAGTGAGCTACTAGTTAGTGAAGTAGTAGTTAGTGAAGTGCTAGTAAGTAAAGTACTAGTTATCGAAGAACTAGTTAGTGAGCTAGTTAGTGAGCTACTAGTAAGTTAAGTACTAGTTGGTGCAGCACTAGTTAGTGCAGTACTAGTTAGTGCAGTACTAACCTGAAGGTGGCGTGGGGCAGCTCGTTGACCACCGTACGGTGGCTCCAGGCCAACAGGTCTCTCTCCGTGGCCTGCTGGCT
The DNA here is from genome assembly GCA_900291075.1 of Melanogrammus aeglefinus. Taxonomy (NCBI): domain Eukaryota; kingdom Metazoa; phylum Chordata; class Actinopteri; order Gadiformes; family Gadidae; genus Melanogrammus; species Melanogrammus aeglefinus. The sequence goes on along the minus strand of OLKM01000480.1, from coordinate 64,308 downwards.
GGGGAGGGCGTTGTTCTGTATCTGCCACACCCCCTCCACCTGGCCCTCCACCTGGCCCTCCAGGCCTGGCCCCCAGCCTGGCCCCCAGCCTGGCCCTCCGCCTGGCCCTCCGCCTGGCCCTCGGCCTGGCCCTCGGCCTGGCTCCCAGCCTGGCCCTCCGCCTGGCCCTCCGCCTGGCCCTCCGCCTGGCCCGGCTCCATGGCAGGGTCCTCCCCAGCTGCTGCTCCGTCTGGTGGGGGAGGAGTTGGAGCGTGAGAGGCTGGTGGTTCCAGGCCCACACCGGGTGGAACGCTACATGATGCAGTCAGAGACATGGAGGCGACCCCCTGTGGGGTGGGGCCTACAGTGGGGTGTCCCTGGCTGGGCCCATGAGGCCTACCTGCTGGGTCCGGGGACGGCCGGTCTGGGCTGGGCTCCTGTCCCAGAGCGTTCTGCTGGTTCTGCAGCTGTCTGATCAGGTTGTCCAGAGGACTCTCCTCGTTGTCCCCCGTCTGCTGACCCAGGACCTGCTCCACCACCTCTCCGTCACCTGGGGAATGGAGAGTTGAGGGCTATGTGCAGGAATAGTTTTTAATCAAAGAAGTTGCGGTGAAGCAAAACTTTTTGAGCTCTATGGCTCAAGGTTCTTTGTGAAACAATTAAACTGGATAAAACAACCTTATCTTGGGACAAGAGAGATAGATGCCTAGCCTAGCTGAGAGGTTAAAGAGTGTTTACTGTTAGCGATGTAGCCTAGCTGAGAGGTTAAAGAGTGTTTACTGTTAGCGATGTAGCCTAGCTGAGAGGTTAAAGAGTGTTTACTGTTAGCGATGTAGCCTAGCTGAGAGGTTAAAGAGTGTTTATTGTTAGCGATGTCGCCTAGCTGAGAGGTTAAAGACTGAGTGTTTACTGTTAGCGATGTAGCCTAGCTGTGGCACCAGCTGCTCCTCGTTGCAGCTCTCGCGGCCCGGCACTAGCCGCTGGTAGCGCGGCGGGTGGGGGTTCCCGTCTATGTCCACCAGGAAGGGGGGGGGCATCAGGTGGGGCGCCTGCTGTGTCTGCTCGTCCAGGACGTAGTTGTTGGTGTCGCGGATCAGTGGCCGGTAGTCCGTATGGAAGAACATCTGGTCCGGGATCTGCAGGTCACAGCTGGGTTTACAGAGGGCTGTCCAATGCAAGGCAAAGCGCTTCACACCGGGCCACGAGATGCATTGCATCAGGTCGAGTTAAACCAGGACTGTTACATATGATGCTAAACTAATAAAGGGATGTTTCAAGATGTGGACAAGAGTGGAGAAGATAGGGGAGAGGATAGGGTAGAGGAGGGGAGAGGAGGCGAGGATGGAGATGGAGGGAGAGAGAGGAGACAGAGGATGGAGGAGAGAAGAGCAGGAGGAGAAGATGAGAGAAGTGTGGAGAGTTCCCATGACACCGAGGATCAGAGCGGCGTGGATGATGAGGAGGGGGCTGAGGGTAACGACTGGTGGAGTGGAGAAGGAGGGGTGGAGCGGAGGAGGAGGAGGGGGGGGGGGCGGAGGTGGAGCAGAGGAGGAGGGGTGGTGGGGCAGGGGCTCACCTTCTCGTAGGGCTGGCTGCAGCCGAAGCCGAACAGCAGCAGGTGGCCGTGGGAGTCGGTGCAGGCAAAGTGCTGCCCGTCGGCCGAGAACTTGCAGTCGAAGATGGCGCCATGACCCTGGCCTTCGATCTGGACACACAGCGTCAGGTCACCATGTGGTGACATCATCATGCAGTGACATCATCATGTCACCATGTCGTGACATCATCATGTAGTGACATCATCATGTCACCATGTAGTGACCTCATCATGTAGTGACGTCATCATGTCTTCATGTAGTGACATCATCATGTCATCATGTAGTGACCTCATCATGTAGTGACCTCATCATGTCACCATGTAGTGACCTCATCATGTCACCATGTAGTGACCTCATCATGCAGTGACCTCATCATGTCACCATGTAGTGACCTCATCATGCAGTGACATCATGTCATCATGTAGTGACCTCATCATGTAGTGACCTCATCATGCAGTGACATCATGTCATCATGTAGTGACCTTATCATGTAGTGACATCATCATGTCACCTTGCAGTGACCTCATCATGTAGTGACCTCATTCACATGTAGTGACCTCATCATGTAGTGACCTCATCATGTCACCTTGTAGTGACCTCATCATGTAGTGACCTCATCATGTCACCATGTAGTGGAGGAGCTTGATGAAGCTGAGCTGGTGCCATGTGCTTAACGAGTCAGGAGGACTTGAGGAGGTACCATGTTGAAGAAGTTCCTGATCCGGGCTCCTCGGCTCAGGTCCCAGATGTAGATGTTCCCGTCGTGGCCGGCGGACAGCATGACGCGGGGGTCGAAGGGGTGGGCCTCCAGCACAAACACCTCGTCATCGTGACCCTGAGAGACAGAGGGACCAGGACACGTTGAGGACAATGCCCACTCAGGACACATGGAACCAGCTAGCCTACAGGTGTTATTCCGTTACCATGGGAACCAGCTAGCCTACAGGTGTTAATTCTGTTACCATGGGAACCAGCTAGCCTACAGGTGTTAATTCTTGTTCCCATGGGAACCAGCTAGCCTACAGGTGTTAATTCTGTTCCCATGGGAACCAGCTAGTCTACAGGTGTACATTTGTTCCCATGGGAACCAGCTAGCCTACAGGTGTGCTGTTCCCATGGGAACCAGCTAGCCTCAGCTAGCCTACAGGTGTGCTGTTCCCATGGGAACCAGCTAGCCTACAGGTGTGTTTATTCCGTTCCCATGGTAACCTGCTAGCCTCCAGGTGTGTTCTCTCCTACTCACAGACAGCACGTGCAGCAGCTGTCCGGTTCGGGAGTTCCACACTTTGAGCAGGAAGTTGGAGACCGCCGTGACGATGGTGCGGTCGCCACGGTCCCACGCTACCATGGTGACCACCAGCTTAGTCTTGTCGTCGCCGTTGACAACAGGACTCCTAACATATTAAAGAAAAGTCGTCAATAAATCAAAAGAACAAGAAATCCAACAAGCTGCCATTCACTGTATGCGACAAATACATTTCTTGAAGAGTGAATCAACATACACTTCCTTACAGTCACCGGTAAATACCTGTTCTTAATCAAGTTATATGAAAGGTTTATTAAAGTGTGTCATCAATATACATTTTACATAGTTATTTTTGGTAGTTTTCAAACTTAATGACATATTTTTGTCAGTTATATAACTGTACTGTACATTCTGCTGGGTTTGGGATTATTAAAGCCCTATTTGTATTTTTATTATAGAAGGTTTGCACGAAGAGCTCTCTACAAATAAAGTTATTATAGAAGGTTTGCACGAAGAGCTCTCTACAAATAAAGTTGTTTGAATGAGGACATGTTGCTATGCATTGTGGGCCGTGTTACCCTGGCAGGCGGGCGGCGATGTCCAGACTGATGCTCTTCCACTCCTGCTGCTGGTACTGCCAGATCCTCGCCGTGCCGTCGCGACTGCCGCTGACAAACCTCAGACTGGACGCACACACGTGAACACACACGGGCACGCACATGGACAAACACACACAGACAAACACACACACGGACAAACACACACACATCAGGTCATCTCTTCTGGTAAAGGACACTACACATCTCACCGCTGGAAGTCTATCAATAATCTTGATGTTTACCTGTCGCTGTTATTGCAGAACTGGACAACAACCACTTTATCCTGAGGGAGGGAGAGGGAGGACAGTCAGGCTCTCGTTGTAGAGCGGGGATAAGAGGTGATTATGTAGTGAGTGAGTGAGTGAGTGAGTGAGTGAGTGAGTGAGTGAGCGAGTGAGTGAGTGCGTGTTCCTACCCCGTGTGCGTCCATCTCAGAGAGCTTCATTGGGGCATCAGAGCCGAGGTAGTATACCCTGATCACATGATCAGTGCTGCCGGTGGCCAGGAACATCCCCCCTGGGACGGAGACATGACGTCATCACAGCTCATATTAACTCAACAGCCTCCATCTCAGCTGGGACGGCCCAGAACTGTCTTTAGAAGTCTGAGGTTATATCCTTGTTAACATTTATATTAGTAGTAGTGAGAGGGGTGAGACAATGAGAGAGGGGTGATACAGTGAGAGGGGTGAGACAGTGAGAGAGGGGTGAGACAGTGAGAGTGAGGTGGGACAGTGAGGGGTGAGACAGTGAGAGAGAGGTCAAACAGTGAAGGGTGAGCCAGTAAGAGAGAGGGGAGACAGTGAGGGTGAGACAGTAAGAGAGAGGGGTCGGACAGTGAGGGGTGAGACAGTAAGAGAGGTGGGACAGTGAGGGGTGAGAAATTAAGAGAGGTGAGACAGTGAGGGTGAGACAGTAAGAGAGAGGGGTGGGACAGTGAGGGGTGAGACAGTAAGAGGGGGGTGGGACAGTGAGGGGTGAGACAGTAATTGAGGTGGGACAGTGAGGGGTGAGACAGTAAGAGAGGTGGGACAGTGAGGGGTGAGACAGTGAGAGCGAGGGGAGACAGTGAGGGGTGAGACAGTGTTTCGTGGGGGACCTACCGCTACTAAAGGAGGAGGTGGAGACCTGGACCCCGGGGCGCGACCGCTCCACAAACTTGATGGGCTGGTCGCTAAAGGAGGACGCAGGTTAGAGAGCAGCAGACCACACGGACCCCGGCCAGCCGTGAGGAGAAGGGGGAGCCCTACCTGAACTTCATGCTACAGGAGTGCCACTGCCAGAAGCACACCATTCCGTCTGCTCCGGTGGACGCCAGGTACCTCCTGGTGCCCCGGACACCTGGACAGAACTGCACAGGACCACAGCGTTAACGAGCTGTGTTACCCATTCGTCTTGAGAGAGCGTGCTGGCGTGCTCCGCGGTTTGCAGGCCGCACCGTTGCAGGCGGAAAGAAGCTGCAGAGGGTGATAAGGACAGCCGAAAAAACGAATGGCTGTTCCCTGCACTCACTCGACGACACCATCGCCGACTCTCGCTGTCTATCGAGAACAAAAGAATTCCTAACTAACCAGACCCGTCCTGCCCCTCATCTGTTCAGGCTGCTGCCCTCTGGCAAAAGGTTCAGCATCATTAGAGCAGAACCAACAGGATGACAAACTGTTACTTTCCTTGGGCTGTCAGGACATTAAACACCACCTAATCGGTCACACAGCTTAGCAGTTAATATTTGTACACTTATGGCCAATTGCAATTTGACCTTTTAATGTTCAAATCTTATTTATATTATTATTTACTTATTTATTATAACGGTGACAGTGAGATGTATGATCATCATGTCTTACGTTGTCTTGTGATGCCTTGTCTTTATATTTGACTGCACCTTCAGATGTGGCAATTCAATTTCGTTGTTTAGGTGTATATGTGCAATGGCAAATAAAGTCTATCTATCTATCTATCTATCTATCTATCTATCTATCTATCTATCTATCTATCTATCTATCTAATGAGCTGTGTTAACGAGTTTTGTAACCAAGTCCTTAACGAGCGGTGTTAACAAGTTGTCTGAACGAGCTGTCTTAATGAGCCGTATTAACGAGCTGTGTTTTAACGAGCTGTGTTAACGAGCTGTCTTAATGAGCCGTATTAACGAGCTGTGTTTTAACGAGCTGTGTTAACGAGCAGTCTTAATGAGCCCGTAATTAACGAAAGCTTGTTTTAATCGAGCTGTTTAACGGTGTTCTC
>OLKM01000480.1:0-58417 GCA_900291075.1 Melanogrammus aeglefinus | reverse complement strand
GGGGGCGCAGGTCGAGGACCACACCGCCGGATCACCTTGTCGCAGCTGGCCGACGCCATCAGCGTGTTCTCGTGGTTCACGGCCATGTCCGAGATCTCAGCGGCGTGGGCCCGCGCGCGGGGGAGCAGAGCCGCGTCGTCCGTGGCCCAGATCTTCACCAGGCAGTCGTCTGATCCCTGAGGGGAGAACACCAGGAAGAGACAGTCAGAGGGGGAGACACGAGACACCAGTCAGGATGACGAGGGGGGGAGGAGGGGAGGACACAGGCTCAGGGGGAGACTGGAGGAGGAGGGGCCTGAATTCAGTCCTTCAATGTCCCCCGAGTGCTGATGATGGACTGAGAACACACTCGGTGGTTGTCTGTGATTAACATTTACATTCAGGGCGTTTAGCAGATGCTTTTATCCAAAGCGACTTACAATAAGCGTGTTTGTCAGAAGAGAGAGAAACAACAATATATCGCTGTCGGTACAGTAAGGATGTTCATAGAACCAGGTGCCAAGCCCTAACAATCACTAGGTTAACCCATTCCCCATTCTTCAGTCTGCCCTAACTTGGATCTCCCCTTTATCTAATTGAGCTTAAATATGTAAATACAAATGACTCCGTTAGTGACTGAGGACTATTGTGAATCCTCAGATTCACTTGTTAGTGGCGTAACCAAGTAATAAATCTCCATGTCCTATTAGCAGTTATAATTGAACCGTATCAGAAATTAATCAACACCTTGTTAGAGCAGAAAACAAGGAAAAAGAGGGTAATTGCTACAGAACAATGTAGCAATTGATTTTAATTTGTGACGCATTGCACAACGCACACTGACACACACACACACAGACACACAAACAAAGACTCATTCACACACACTGATGCACGCACACATGTACATACACACACATAGACACACGTATCGACACACACACACAGACACACGCACAAACACACAAACAAAGACTCACTCACACATACACAGACATGCACACTGACACATAGACACACGCAAACATGTACAGACACAGACACACTTATCGGCATGCACAAACAGACACACAGACATACAAACAGAGACAGACGCATAGACACGCGTATAGACACGCACACACACAGACACGCACCGTGAATATGCGGCGCCCGGTGCGGTCGAAGGCGACGCAGTAGACCGAGGACAGGTGGCCCAGGATGCGCTTGTGGGTCTTCATGTGCTGGTAGGTGAGGGTGGGCACGGCCTGGTCGAAGCGGGCCGCCCCCGTGGCCTGGCGCGCCCCCATGATGGACACTGCACATAGGCGCACACACACAGTCAGCAGGGGACGCGGGGGTACCCAAGGGCTGATTATGGTCCCGCGTTCACGCAACGCGTTACGGATCCCTTACATCCCTGCGGACCCTCCTTGCGTCCAACGCAAGGGCCTGACGTGCGCCTCCCAGAAATTGGCGACGCAGCAGCAGGGGCTGTGATTGGTCCGCCCACCAAAACCCGACGCAGAACCAAAACAGGTTCACGACTGCGTCAAAGCATCTGCATGGTCCTTACGTTGCATGACTTGGGACCATAATCTGCCCTTTAGGTCTACAATGTTCCCTGAACATAACAATGCAGTGATAGCTGCGGCCGACCATTAGAGGCCGGAGGTGATGGTTCAATGGGTTTTGACCACAAGGAACGGCTGAATAGTGCACCTTGTTATTGTCTGTTGTCACACGGAGTAAACAGACTTATGTAATAAATGGTATACTTATCTAATAACATTGTGACACTCAATATACAATACTTGATTTTTCTATGTTTGACATAATTGCACCCATTTATATAGATGATTACCAATATGTTGGCAGCATGCTCTATTGCTTGCTGCCTCTATAGAGACAGACAGACAGACAGACAGAGGACCTACCGACGCTGGGCGAGTGGTCTGTGATGGCGGGAGGTTCTGGGGGGCGCCCCCTGTGGAGAGCTGCTCCTATCGACCCCCTGCATACCTGGTGGCTGCAAGCTAGCAGAGACAGTAGAGGTATTAATACTACAAGCTAACAGACACAGCATAGTATTAATACTACAAGCTAAGAGACAAGGTAGAGTATTAATGGTACAAGCTAACAGACACAGTAGAGTATTAATACTACAGACTGACAGACAGTAGATAAAAATAGTTTTAATGCTAGAAGCTAACAGACACACTAGATATAGAGAGTATTAATGATACGCGCTAACAGACACACTAGATATACAGAGTTAATGCTACGGGATAACAGACACACTAGATATACAGAGTATTAATGCTACGAGCTAACAGACACACTAGATATACAGAGTTAATGCTACGAGCTAACAGACACACTAGATATACAGAGAATTAATGCTACCAGCTAACAGACACACTAGATATACAGAGTTAATGCTACGAGCTAGCAGACACACTTAGATATACAGGTTTATGCTACAGGCTAACTCACTCTTGGTGGTGCGCAGCAGAGACTGCCTCCCCAGGCCCAACAGGGTGCTGACCCCCGGCACGCTGGGGGGCACCTCCTTCTCGATCAGGGGGCCGATCCTCCGACATACCCTCAGCAGGTAGTCGGCCGGGAGGTGCTGGTTCACCACCACCTGCAGAAGAACGTCACATCTTACCAGGGGGAGCGTACCTATGTTCCCCGGGTCCTATGTTCCCCGGGTCCTATGCTCCCTGCTTTGTGTGACCGGGGAACACTTGGTATGATGACCGGGGAACCCTGTGAGCAAATATTTTTTTCGTAGGATGATAGGGGGCAAGTACCGCCTTTTTCACCTCTGATTCGCCTGTGATTGGTTAGAATGTCTCTCCTCCGATTGGTTAGGGTTAACCCTCACCTTTACCCATAACCTAACTCTTTGTACCCGGGGAACATAGGACCTGGGGAACATAGGGATGACCCCTCACCAGGACTCTGGCAGAAGGCCTTGGGAAGCATTTAGATAAGGCTTTCACTCCTGTCTCGACTCTGGTAATATGTTTTTTCATATTTTTCTATCTTGTACTGCTGTAATATTACATACTTTTACCTGAAATTGTAGACAATAAAGTGGCTCTGATTCTGATCCAGCGTTGGTTTAACTATTATAACACAGGCAGGGAGACCCTACACAGCATATTACATACTAGCCATTCAACTCTCATAATTTGATCTAGTTTAGTGAGTTTATTGTATATACTTTGCCATTTTCTTTTAATTATTATTTTTCTTTTAAAATGTGTAGACGTTTTCTGCATTATTGTTTTGATACAATTTACATGTATATACATACATAAAATATGAATATAGAATATAACCTTGCATTTTTGGACTATTGGACGCCACACACACACACACACACACACACACACACACACACACACACACACACACACACACACACACACACACACACACACACACACACACACACACACTTCGGATCAACTCAGATTGGAAACAGAAACCTCATTGGTTCAGCGTACAGACTGACAGCCCTCTAGGCCAATGATAGCCTTCATATCAGCCCCGTACAAGCCCCGCCTCGTCCTACACCCACACAATGCCTGGGCATAGATATGTCATCCATCCACATATTACTGTGCGACTAAATAAAAAAGGAATCACTAATATACACCATAATGTTTAAAATAACCACAATTCACCCGACTATACAAACGACTACGACACAAAACGACATTTCATTAAAACAGTCGCAGACAACCTTGAAGTAAAGATGCAGTGTTGCACATGTCCACTCACCCATTCTGTGAAGCTCCGCCGCTTCTCCTCCCCATCCCAACTCCACCGCCGAGGAACCAACTACAACAAAACACAACTTTAACAACATACACCGACCGAACCCCCGGCTCAGTGGCCAGGGGTAGCGTCTGTACCGCGGGTCGGGGCTGACAACCCGGGCCGACCTGTTCCCGGGGAGGGATTCAACCCGACACACATACACGGGGTGACATGATGAGTAAATAGAGGAACAGCGTGTTGAGTGTTTATATTCACCTCGTACTCCTCGAGCTCCTCCACCAGGACCTGAGAGCGGAACACACACACACACACACACAGCGTTAGCCGTTATCCCTTAGCAGCTAGCTGTTAGCATCCTCTACAACCTCTTTATTTCGGATCACGGAGCGACATCGGGGTGTCATGTTACCTGCGCTGCCTTCTTACAGGGTCCAGACTGCAGAAACCGGGCGATGAGGTAATAAAGTTCTGGAAAGAAATATAATAAATAAATGGATGATCGCCGTAGCGCGGCTAGCCCTGTTAGCCGCGCTAGTGGGGTTCTATGGGAGGGTTAGCCTTAGCACGCCAGCTAGCGGATAAAAGCTGTTAAATATAATTTTTACTGTCGGTCCGTCACTCACCGGCTTCGATCTGCGAACACTTTTCCTTGGCCATCGCTTGACAAGAAGGGCGACATTTAGACAAAGTGTATATAGTTTAGCATGCTGGCTAGCGCTAGCTATGTGTGTTTAGCTAGGAGGCTAGTGACTGGCCTCCTCCTATCTCCACCTAGTGCTTTGTGTTAGCGCCCCCCAGCGGTCGGACCGCGGCATTACATACACACTGTTGTAAAACTCACCTCACATAAGCGATCATCAAGGAATTGAGAAACATAAAGAGGGTTGAGCTCATTGTTGGGAATTCATTTCTGATAAGAAATACTGCTTTGTTGGAGAGTAAAGATTTCTAGCAACATGTTAAAATGTTATATTACAAAAAATATATTTACATTGTGTGGCTGTTGTTTCACCACACGAGCAAAGACTGAGTAATACATTGATTTTACCATGCAACCAACTGGGACATTAAATTCACCAAGTATAGTAAGTTTGACCTCACAAGAAAAAAAATGTTTTTTAAGGGCGGTTTTATAAAAGCAAGTATGAAGCCCAAAGGCAGGAGAGAAACTGTAACTCCATAACCAGATATTTCCATTTGGCCGGAGCTTAAGTTATGGAAATATTGTTGCAGGCCTACATCTGGGTGAAGGTAGCAGCCAGACAGGGTGACCATTGCATGAGTCACCTGGCGAATGGGAAATGTCCAACCAGTTTAGCTTGAGGATCTGGGATTTCACCCTCACATCAGGATCTGGTTTCACCCTCACATGAAGATCTGGTTTAACCATTACATCACGATCTGTGGTTTCAACATCACAATCATAACCTCCACTCCTTCAGCAATAAATATACAACCAATCCTTTATGTGACATCAGACATTCGCCTGTCTGTCTACATATCTGTCTGTCTGTCAATATACCTGTCTGTCTGTGTCTATATGTCTGTCTGTCTCTCTATATATCTGTCTGTCTTTGTGTCTGCCTGTCTGTCACTTGTCAGGGGCCCTGATACTTTAATCTCTTCCTGTAGAGCTCATGAAACAAGTTACCAGACAATAGTGTGGCTCCCGGGTGAGCGGTGAACAAATAGCCCCTCTTCAAGATCAGAGGTGTGGGGACAAAGTGAGTTTCCGGTTGGTGTGTCTCTGCTCCCTCCTCAATGTTCCCTCGCTACAGCGGAATAATCTGATAGTGAGTGCTGGCAGGAAGCTAACAAGGAAGTACTTACTGATGTAATAGCATCATGTTTGACCCAGGTGACACACACACACACACACACACACATACTGCTGAATGCACGCACACATACACACACAGCTGAACGCTTACTTACACACACCCCTGTTGCACACACACACACAAACACACACAGCATGAGCACTCACAAACACAGCATGCACACAAGCACACAAAGCATGCACGCAAGCACACACACTCACATAAGTGTGAGCATGGATGCACACACACACACACACACACACACACACACACACACACACACACACACACACACACACACACACACACACACACACACACACACACACACACACACACACACACACAATCATTCTCCTCAATGGACATAAAAAGGATATTCTCTTGAGAGGTTTGGTGTTATTGTAATGTTCCTGAGAGTACACCCAAGCACAAAAACATTCAATATTCACCTGAAATACAGCCGACAGAAAACAGCAGACAAACAGAAAATGACAGACTGAGTTTAATGCCATTCTCACATCCATGATAGGAGGCATTTAAACATAACGGGATAGAAAACGTCAGCATCTGATGGATCCAATGAAACCACCCAAACACTTTATTGTCTCATATCGATAGTCCAAGAAATATGTCTACCTTAACAGACACAGGGTGGTACAGTGTAATAGACGCTTGTTTTCCAAAGGGCATTTGGATTAATGGATATGTCATATTTAGATTCCCTTCGGCCGGCGGGCCCACACGTGTGTTATTATTCCGCTCTTCTGACGTCACAGGCTGACCTCTTTCTGCGCCGTCAGCGAATAAAACAGGAATCCGTGACACGCGTTTATTCTGCGGTTCTGCGGAAACGAACTAGGGGGTCGGGGTGCCTTATGAATCCCTCATTATAATATGCATATAGATCCGGAGGGCGCGTACGACGGGGATACCCGGTGATGCACATAAGGAACACATGTAGGCTGCTCCCGTGACGTTTTAAATGTAGTCCCCGTCTAGTCTAGTCGGGTCCTCCGTGGTGAAGCGAGTCACGTCGCTGACCACCGTGCGCCTGCCATCCCGGGTCCCGGGTTGCGTAAGAACCGGCGGCATCAGGAGGGACCATAACAGTCCGCTCTCCGGGACCAGGAGCTGGGACTTTTCCTGTCCTGTCGGGGTCTACGGGGGTCTGCTACTGGGCTGGATGAGGTACGACCACCGCAGGTAGATTTCTCTGAATAAAGTCTACGTCGAGTCGGAAGTGCATTGAAATTAACACAATATTTAAATGTTAATTGAACACAAACGACACAGTGTTTCATAACGGGAGGACGGAGAAGTGGAATAAAGTCTCTCACTCGGTCAAATCTGTGCTGCAGGATAAGGGACTTGAGGTGGTACGTTAATGTTGGTCTGTTTATATTGTCACTGCTCCAGTGATGAGGGTTTATACTTCACAATGTTCTTTAGTGCAGAACTAAAGGCTGAATGGCCGGGAGTCGGAGAAGCAGCGTAGTGGTAGCAATGATGGATAACACCAGACTTCCACTCCTGCCTGCAGGTGCAGGCTACCAGGCATGCACTTATTCTTAACAGTCAAATAGGCCTACTCTATGTGGGCTTTTTGTGAACCGGGCAAATCGTCACCGTCTCCAGCTGGTCTGTCTCCATAAGAGAAGAGAAGGACTCGTTTTACTTGACTGTTGTGATTTATGTGATTTTTTAAAATCTTTTTTTGGTTAAAGTTCAGGTTTGCAGACGATTTAACAGGGCAGCCTTTTGACACCTTGCGTAGGCCTACCTGAACAATCATGCTTTATACTTTATATTATAATATAATCTCAAGAGAGACGGCTCTCTCCGGTAACAGTTCGTCTAACATGGTTGTTAGTTACTTATTATATTAAACCAGATGTATGCACCATGGGACCCACTAGTCGCGTGTCAGCGTGACGTCATTCATCTCCGTATACAATGAAGTTATTGTTATTATGCTGAGCAATTGCAAAAGCAAAAGCGGTCCAAGTCATTTTCCGTGCAACGCCTGCCCCCTGCTGGTGTGTAGAGAGAGAGAGAGAGAGAGAGAGAGAGAGAGAGAGAGAGCAAGAGGGAGAGAGAGAGAGCTGAGAGAGAGGAGAGAAGAGAGAGGGAGAGAGAGACATGAGGGAGAGAAAGAGAGGAGGGAGAGAGAGAGAGGAGAGAGAGTAAGCATGAGAGAGGAAGAGGAGCAGTGAGATAGAGAGGAAGAGAGAGAGAGACCTGAAGAGGAGAGAGAGAAGGAAGGAGGATGAGAGAGAAGGGAAGAGGGAGGAGCGGAGAGGAGAGAGGGAGAGGGAGTGAGAGGGGAGAGAGAGAGAGAGAGGGGGGGGGAGAGGAGTGAATGATGAGCGATGAGAGAGGGTTGATAGATAAGTGACGGTACGTGACGGTACACCGCCCGCTCTGCGCCGCGGTTACGGGGCTTGTTGTGGGGGTAAGTAGGTCAGTGGGCCACGTCCTCCAAGCTCAGACCGGAGCGGTGCTTTCGGTGACAGGCCAGGCGTAAATGGCCCCGGCAGGTTCCCCAGCGGGCCGCGATCAGGCCGCGTAACTTCGGGACAGCGTTACGTCAGTCGGTCCGCTGAAAGGGGCTCAGCGTTGCTTATATCGTTATGAACTGTCATTTCAGTGGCGTGCTGTATGGTTGGTCTAAATAAAGGATGTCTTCTAAAATGTAATGGCTGCATTATGTACAGTCTGTGCAGGGGGAAACGAGAAAGCCGTTCATAGTATGGTCTCTTAAAGTTGTTGACGGGGGGGTATGTGGAAGGGAAGCTTTATTTCTAATTACAATATTATGATGCTGTATTTTCAGAGATCCTCACAGATATTTGAGTTTCCTGCTTTCATGGGAGCCAGACCTCACTCTAGTCTGGTCTCTCCGTTAACCCGTCTGCACTAGGCTAGGCTATATCCCCGTACGTGACTGGGCTTTATTTATTTCGCACGAAGCATATTATGTGTATATAATTAATATATATATATGTATATATATATATAATACACTATAATATATATATATATTATATATATAATCTATATTACTATTATATTATATAATATAGCATCTATATATGATATGTCTGAACGGATTCACTGATTTGACATCTGTAAGTGTGACATAATTAAAATAAATATGTATATAAAATTAAATGACTCAAATTAAGTATTGACGCAATTAGTTTTTAGTAGATGTAGAACGGATTCACTGATTTGACATCTGTAAGTGACATATTAAAATAAATATGTATTAAAATAAATGAACAAAGTATTGGCATTAGTTTTTAGTAGTTGTAGTACTAGTATTATTGTTGTATACGTGTTAGTGTTGTATCAGTATTATATAAGATTGTGCCCTCCTTCTGCCTCAGATGAGTTCGCTCCATTCATTAAAAAGATAGAAGAGTCATGACCCTGAGGCGATCCGTCCAGCTGACAACGGGCGGATCATATGACCCGTCATCACCCAATGGAATGATGAAAAGGGGGCGGGGTCTTCTCTATTCCAGGGGGATGGTGGGATTATTCAATATTCCATCTTTTGCATCCTGCACAAACAAGAGACATTTCACTGGTTAAGCAAAATCCTGCAGGAACCAAACCTGAACTTTGATTCACATCAATTTGCCCCTTGCTGTCTCTGTACTGTCTAACCCCTACCTGCTCCTTAAGGACCTGTCTCTGTACTGTCTAACCCCTACCTTCTCCTTAATTGACTTAATTGTCTCTGTAAAAGGTGTTCCTTTTGAACGGAGGTCTAAAGAACTCCATCGTGACAGGATTCTGTTTTGAGCTCAGAAGACAAGCAGCCGTCGTAACGAGGCCTGGTTCTCCAGGGAAGTTCTCCCCGTTCTGTTCCGCGCTCCTCGAGGGCCTTGGGTTCTCGTGGGGGTTGAGGGATCTGTGGTCCTGAGTGACAGCATGACGCAGAGCGGTTACGTAACGGCTGGTCGCGTGTCAGCGGGTCCTCTCTCTCTCTCTCCCGAGTCATGACTGGGTTCCCAGCGCCGTGACGTGGTCGGGGCCGCGGGAGTGGAAGTGACGCGGCCGGGGGAGAACCCGCGTACAGGGAGTCAGGCGACCTGTGTTGAGCTTTCATAGAAAAAGGTCAATGAGATTTAGGGCAAAGCCTTACACTGCAACACTGGCTTTTCATTGGTGTTAAAACGATATGTTCATTAGTGTTATAAAGATGTGGTCACTACCGCTATAAAGGTCTAGTTACTAATTTGATAAAGGTGTGTTCACTAGTGTTATAAAGGTGTATTCATCAGCGTTATAAAGTTTGTTATATGAGAGGTGCATTATAAAGTATTCTGCAAGGTGTAGTCACTCATGTTAAAGGTGTGTTCACTTGTATTCACCAGTGTTATAACAAAGGCTGTTACATGAAAGGTGTGTGATGACAGATGTCATGCACGCTGTATAATTCCCCTTTGGCTTCCTGTCTCGTCTAAACCGTGTTGTCGTCTCGCCGATTCAACGTGATCACGTCGTTTATCGACGGGCAGGGGCTGACTCTGAGAGGAGGGGGAAGAGAGGTTTTAACAACCTCTCTATGGATGACCTACATGCATTGGGTCTCTCTCGGGGGGGGCTGGCTGATTGGCTGTATTACCACACTGCTTGTGCTGTTGCTCAGTGATGAGGTTGATGTATGAGCCGGCAGTATTATAGCTTGGCTTAGAAGTGGAAGAGACTGTGGATGTTAGGATTCATAGATATCTGATGTTCTACTGATGATCAGAGTGAGTGCAGTGCGGTTCTGACCGCTTAGGGCTAGTTTTCTAACTTCTATCCGCAGCTGAAGTCTGTATTTATTTCCGGCTGGCCTCATATGAACGTCTGCCTGAGGTCATTTCTAAAGAAGACGAGGAACGGACGTGCAGTCAGGCACACGCTGTCTTTAATGTCCTCCTTTTGTGTTATCTGGATCACCGTAAACAACCTACTAGACCCGGGGACAAGGGAAACGTCTCTGAAGGACACTCGACTGCAGGCTGATCTAGGGTCTGATTAGACTACAGGCTGATCCAGGAGTCTGACTCATCTTTTTTAGATGAGCATTGTGAAGCTAGGATCAGTAACAATATGATTATTGTGATAGTTTTTTGTTTTTGAAAGGGGAAAACCTGCTCAGATTTTGAGTGGATGATTCAACTTGGCTTCAATTTCCGGATGAGATCACTTTTAAGGAGGTGACCCCTCCCCTTCAAGTAGGCGACCCTGTGCTTTAAAGAGAACACCCTGTGCTTTAAAGAGAACACCTTAAAGGAGAAGACCCTGTGCTTCCTCCCCTTTAAAAAGACAACCCAGTGCTTTCTCCCCTTTAAGGAAGCGAACCTGTGCTTTCTTTTCGTTCAGTGAGGAAGATGTTTCCGGGTTTGTGAGGAAGATGGGGAGGAAGTAGTGCGGAGCTTCGAGCAGAACGGGAGAGCAGAATTCGCTGCGTGGTGCTTTCCACCCGCGCCCTAGAACACTGACCCACATATTTCCTCCTCACGAGCGACCGTCAGTAATTATAGCGCAGGCCACACACAAGCTCTGCTTCCCTCCAGCAAAACACGGCTCAGGTTCTATGGGATTGAATCGGTGCGGTTTCGGTGGATTCGGTTGGAATTTCTCTTTGTTTATGAAAGGATTTTAACAATTACCAAGACTTATGAAGTCTTCTCAAAGATATCTTCCTGTTATGAAGGGGGGTTGACTAGTTTGTGTCTGCGGATGTGTTGAATAAGATTGAACTGAATGGCGTGGTGATTTCACACCGCTGCTTTTGACATGAAGGCCGTAATGAGGCCTTCAGAGAGATGACAGTGTTTCTGTGGGATGAAAGCAGACAGCTTCGCTCCTCACGGCCTCGTCAGCATGAGGCCGCTGCCGAGTCCTTTGATGGGCTCAAGTCGTCATCAGGGGCCACTCAGAGCTGCCTTTATGTCCTAGCTTTAACTCAGGGTTTAGTAGAGAGGCTGGTCTCAGGGTTTAGTAGAGAGGCTGGTCTCAGGGTTTAGTAGAGAGGCTGGTCTCAGGGTTTAGTAGAGAGGCTGGTCTCAGGGTTTAGTAGAGAGGCTGGTCTCAGGGTTTAGTAGAGAGGCTGGTCTCAGGGTTTAGTAAGAGAGGCTGGTCTCAGGGTTTTAGTAGAGAGGCTTGGTTCTCAGGGTTTAGTAGAGAGGCTGGTCTCAGGGTTTAGTAGAGAGAGCTGGTCTCAGGTTTTAGTAGAGAGGCTGGTCTCAGGGTTTAGTAGAGAGGCTGGTCTCAGGGTTTAGTAAGAGAGGCTGGTCTCAGGGTTTAGTAGAGAGGCTGGTGTCTCAGGGTTTAGTAGAGAGGCTGGTCTCAGGGTTTAGTAGAGAGGCTGGTCTCAGGGTTTAGTACAGAGGCTGGTCTCAGGGTTTAGTACAGAGGCTGGTCTCAGGGTTTAGTAGAGAGGCTGGTCTCAGGGTTTAGTAGAGAGGCTGGTCTCAGGGTTTAGTAGAGAGGCTGGTCTCAGGGTTTAGTAGAGAGGCTGGTCTCAGGGTTTAGTAGAGAGGCTGGTCTCAGGGTTTAGTAGAGAGGCTGGTCTCAGGGTTTAGTAGAGAGGCTGGTCTCAGGGTTTAGTAGAGAGGCTGGTCTCAGGGTTTAGTAGAGAGGCTGGTCTAGCCAGCTGCCTTCACAGGAACATGCGTCCGATCCTGAAGTAGGACGTTAAACATCAATACCAAAGCCAATACATCTACAGCCAGCACTTGCATTGGCAAGTTTGATTTTGCCCGGCTAAACCGTTTCCTTTGTCCCTTTTACAGAAGGGCTTAAAGAGAATCCCAGAGCATCTCATCTGCGCTCTAACAAAGGACCTGTTGTTACAGCCTGACCTGCCAGCATAACATTCACTTATGTTTACAGTCCCCAACCTGTGTGTGCTGTGTGTGTCTGTGTGTGTGTGTGTGTGTGTGTGTGTGTGTGTGTGTGTGTGTGTGTGTGTGTGTGTGTGTGTGTGTGTGTGTGTGTGCAAGTGTGTGTGTGTGTGTGTGTGTGCAAGTGTGTGTGTGTGTGTGTGTGTGTGCAAGTGTGTTTGTGTGTCTAGTAATGATTTGGCTGTTTGGAAGAAACCTTTGTGTGTACGTGGTGTGTGTGTTGTGTGTGTTGTGTGTGTACGTGTGTGTGTGTGTGTGTGTGTGTGTGTGTGTGTGTGTGTGTTTGTGTGTGTGTCTAGTTGTGGCTTTCGGTTTTGGGGGGGGAAGACGACCACATGCAGCACATCTCTAACCACGGAGCGTTGTCATGGAAACACAGCGAGAGAGCAGTGCGGCAACGCGGCCTAATTAATGACATCGCTGTGGCGGAGCGATGACATCACCGGCGGCCGCGGTTACAGACGCCTGGGGGGGACGGGACGGGGGGGGGGGGGGGGGGTCTGCCACCTCAGGGACCAATCACAGATCTCCTAGCACTTTGTGTGTGTGTTTGTTTACGGGCCTGTGTGTTTGTTATTTCAATGTAAACGCTCTCTTTACAGGAACAGGATGTAGAAACATGCGCTCGAACCGGCACGGAGACACCATGTCCTGTGGTGATTCGCCGATATGCTGACCTAGATAAGGCGGTGAATAATGCAGTGCGATCCGTGGCAGCCTTGGCTGGCCATGAGTCACTTGTTGCCGGCTGGCATGGCAACGCTCGGATCACTGAGATCGCAGCATCACCAGAAGTCCGAACCGGTGTTGACTATTGATCGTCTCTGTTGTCGTTTATGTTTATATTCTGTTCACGGGGTCCACTGGGCTGAAAGGCAGGACAGTCTTGTTGTTTTGTTGTGTTTGTGTTCAGTGTGTGATGCTGCTTCTCACTTGGTCATCACTTGGTCATCACTTACTCGGCCACTCGTTTATCTGGGTTTAGCACTTTAGCACAGGGTTTAGAATTAAACTGAGATGGAGTGCATCGGAGCATCAGAGTGCTTTTGCGTCACATTTTCGGAGAGTATGTGGCTACATAACCATGCCCGGGTCTTGAGTGGACGTACGTATTGATTAGACGCTGCAGGAAAGCGCTGAGGATTGATGTGGGATGGAGTGAAAATGGGACTCAAGCGTGGGCAGGCGAAGCGTCTTTCAGTCCGCTGCAGGCAGAGTTGAGCCGGACGTGTTCTGTTACCGAGACTCTTACGCGCGCCTCTATTCAGCACTCAGTATGAATGGACCACAGTCTGGTGAATTGGGTTTGCGTTGAGCACGCACGCTGACTTCCAACGGAAACGACCGATCTCTGAGGGCGACAGCTGGCTGAGGCTGTTCTACGCATCCCAGCTCCTGTCAACGGCCCTGGTGGAGAAATCACTTCCTGTTTCCATTGACAAACATGACTCATCAGACACATGCACACATAAACGCATATTACGTTTTCGTTATATAAGGATCTGAAAAGACACCTACAATATTAGCATTTTTGAAGCTTTAGCTCCGACACTTCCAGCTAAAAGACCAGAAAAATGTATAGTTGCTCTGCGGAACAACCGAGACATAAACACATTGCAGGGTTCTCTGCTTCCCATCGGTCTGTGGCTCAGTCTTCCTGACTTCTCCAGGTCAGAACAGCTGATGTATTCCGCCTCTGCGTTTTCCTCGTTCCAGAATTCATCATTCATTCATGTTAACAAGCTTACTTACAGCAACTATTCCTACTTTAACTAACCCGCCCACCACCACCTCCCAATGTCACCATCACTGACATCACCAAAACCTCCACCACCGCCACCGCCACCACCACCACCACCACCACCACCACCACCACCACCACCACCACCACCACCACCACCACCACCAACCTCATTTTCACCACCAACATCATCAACTACGCCAGCACCATCACCCCTTTCACTACCATGTCCCCCACATCAGAATAATTTAAGTCGTCCGTTCAGTGAGCAAATGAGGAAGGTCTTTGATTTGTTCTCTGGAAGTCATCATGGTGTCCACCTTGTGAGGTTGATTGATCATCATCAACCTGCGAGTGAGGATGATGTATCATCATGCTGTCAACCTGCTAGTGATGTGTAGTCCTTAATACCAGCTCATTACATCAAGGTGAGCTCCTTTAAACCTGATGGACAGGTGATATTTCCACTCCAATAGTTTGACAAGAAGCATCGGAATTTCAGTCAAATTCCCATGAAACCTGTTTAGTGATTTTACGAGATATAACATGGTGCAGGTGAACACGTTCCCCTGTGTTAGGGCGGCATTCAGGGCAGACCCCTCAGACCCCCCCCCTCACCTTGTCATCAGGGTCCGCTGGAAACAGAACCTCCCTTGTTTTGAAAGGTGCAGCACCTACAATGAATGGACAAGGGTGACTTCAAACTAACCCCACCCTCCTGGTCACTCCCCACTAACCCCAGCCCCCTAAACACTACCCCCTAACCCCACCATCCTGATCACTACCCACTAACACCCGCCCCCCCCCCTAACCCCACTATCCTGATCACTACCCACTAACCCCACCCCCCTTATAACCCCACCCCCCTTAACCCCACCCTTTCACCCCCCTGACAACTCAACCCTCTCACCTCCATCCGCATGACTGCACTAACACACACACACACACACACAAACACACACGGAGGAAGTGGGTAGGCTTGACTGATGATTGCTATTGCAACAGCACATGTCATAGGGTGAAACTAACCAACCAATGTAAAAGTATTTATTATGTATACAGTAGATAGAGAAAGTTACCTGATCACCTCATCGTATGTATCCTGTTCTTACCGAGAACAGAAAGAGATCAGCAGTAAAATGATGCTTGTTCATCCATCATGACTCTGAGAGGCAAACGTTTCACAAATAAATATTTAGTATCACAGAATGCTTCTCTACTACAAAATATTGATATTGGGGTATCAGTAAAACGAAAAATATGATACAAAGGACGTGTGAATTGTGGTTTAATATATTATAAGTTTATATAAGCGTCAGTATAACTATTTACGTATAACTAACTTATTAATTAGTGTCTGATGTTGTTCGTTATTAGCTAGTCACAATCTCTAACCATTGAAGTGATCTGAGGACCACTCAGTTAAAGTATGTCAGGTAAATTATAAGAAAATAGTCCAACATAACTTGTATTTACTTCGGGCACGGATAAAGAAACCTTCCAACTCGGATCCAGGTGTGAGTGCAACCGTGGACGACCCACCCCACAGCCAGGTGCATGTTACCCGGTAAACAGGACTCTGCAGACGGGAGCATTTAACCGCACAGACCGTCCGCACCGTGGAGCCGAGATCCCCTTTCGCTAAAACACAAAGCCACTAGAGCACCGTGGTCTGCTCTTTAACAGTACGTATTACCGTGCATCACGCACTTGTGCAAGACCTGCAGTCTGGTCTCCCGTCACTAGGCGCTGGTGCTCATTGCGCACACAGCACTCTGCCGGGGATGTCGTGTGGAGCTCCTGCCGGCTGACCTACTTTCTCCCCGGCCTCTCGCCGGTGTTTACAACCGAGCAAACACCCGGAGCTCTGCGAGGAGGACACCCGTCATCTCGTTTATCTAGACTAAATCACAAGGGCTGTCCCCCTACAGAGCCGCTTCGGGGACACCGCTCCTCGGGTACCCCTAAAAGCACCCGTTTTACGGCCGGTTATGCAATGTGACGGCGCCGTGCTGGTGGATGGTGTAGCCCCGTCTGATGGAGACTATCAGCCGGAGTTGAGCTTGAGAGCCCGGGTCCGGCATGGAGGAGGTTCTGCTGAGGACTTGTTATTGAGGTACGTGCCTGTGTGTTGTGTACCTCTCCCGGCTTGACGGTGAGGAGATGAGGCTGTCACCGGGTTTAGAGACGGGGAACATGAAGTTCTGGTGACAGTGGACTCATGTCGGACCTTTAGAGACCAAGTGAGTCGTGTTCCGGACCAATGTGGCTGACTGGGCTGCTCCTGTACTACTGTGGTATTAATGTTAAGGTAGTAGTACTGAATGCAGAAAGCACTTAAGACATATGACACAGTGTCATGAGCCGGAGCCCACACCGTACCGCTGGCCGGTTCTTACAGGTTGTCCTCACCTATTTCTGAGGTTCATGATGTGTGCTCGGTGACCTGCAGCTCTACCCAGGGTTATAAACGGAGCAAAACAGAGCAGCGTGGAGTATTCCGGGCTCAAGTCTCAGGTTAAGGCTATTTGGGTGGACCGGCAGGGTTTGAGGCAAGGATTTGTGGGACCGAGTTAACTAAACGGTGTGTGAACATGTGTTGATGTACTGTGTGTGTTTTTTACTGTGCATGTCAAAGGTGACAGAGTACATCAGTGTATTCCTGAGGGAGGGTCGCACAAGTTTGCTTTACACTTTACACTTACACTACTGTATTTAGGTGTGTGTGTGTGTGTGTGTGTGTGTGTGTGTGTGTGTGTGTGTGTGTGTGTGTGTGTGTGCGTGTGTGCGTGTGTGTGCGTGCGTGCGTGTGTGTGTGTGCGTGCGTGCGTGTGTGTGTGTGTGTGTGTGTGTGTGTGTGTCATAACATAACATGTTTACCTAACAACCACCTGAAAAATTACTTTTAAATTATTCAGGGACTCAGCATTTTATTTATTCATATAAATGAAGAAAAAACGTTTTAAAGAGACCAATTAAAGTGCATCGGTCTTATAGTGAGAACATCTAGATGATTATGTTATTATCTATATTAAGTTATCATATCAGCTGTCTCTGCGAGCAGCTGATGAGGACAAGGTGTTGAATCCTCAGATGTTTCCTGAAGATGTCCGACCGGTGACTGACCACTTCTGAGCAGAACCTCCTTCTGATGAAGGGACTGTGGAGACGAGAACGCTTGCAAGTTAATACTGATTCAACTTTACCATACTACAAGGTTTTCTGGGGAGTCTGACAGAGATGCCACTGAAGTGCCGACTGTAGAATCCACTCCTCACAGACCTTGTACACCTGGTCGAATCTACAGGTGTTTAGCCTGGTCTCTCCTCCTTGTTCCATCTTAAAACGAATGAACTACAAGTCACTTTTCACTACAAAAAGTATTGAGTCGTTTCGGTACTGAAACCAATATTGTAAATTCCTCAGATACTGCCTAAATTGCAGCATCTTGTATCGCCAAGTACGCAAGTCAATGCGCCTATCCGATATCGTCACATGATTAGCTCCTTGACTACATAGGCAAAGAACTTCACAAACACTAGTAGTTACAGTTCTAGATGCTGTATCGGTCGATACTCAAGTTCAGGAATTGGAATTGTTATGAGGAAGGAAAAAAAAAAATCAGAACATCTAAAAAATACATGAGAAATAACATTCCTTTTCTTCTTATTATTTTCCTTCACTGTGCATGTCTTTCATAAGACTTAAGACTACCAAGGACTTATTTCTGGGTCCACTGTGTAACGGAATATGTGCCACATTGGATTAGACCAGGCTGTTTGTATAAAACATGTTTCAGATTCCCCGTCTCCTTTCAGGGTGTGTGTCATTAGATCATGTGGTCAAGTAGGACGAATAAATAGTGTATGAAGACATGACTTCATCTAATGGCCACACAAAGATAATTATGATACTTGTGTAATGATGTGTGTAATAATTATTCATTATTATCATTATTTATGTAGAAATATGTCAACAACCTAAAACAAGACATAACTTTACAACATAACTAATAATATAACTTTGCTACGTACTAGAATTTGATCCTTTAAGCCAACATTGTTAAAAAATGTATTTTGGACGGCAGCTTTGATCATTTGTTTAGTATTATTTTCAAAGAACGGCAGTAATACTCCGGCCCTTGGAAGCCCCTCAGCAGAGCCTGGCCGGTCTTCTGTTGGCAGAGCATGTAATAAATATGTCACCTCTCATCTGCTTCATTAAGTCTGCTGTTCTGGATGGCTGGCACCTAGCCTTTAACCTCGGAAGACTTGGCCATACACGTCAGCGTATACATAAGGAACCATCTCTCATTCATTCTGTCTGCCTGTCTTACTGCCTGCCTGTCTGGCTGCCTGTGTCTGTCTGTCTGTCTGTTTTCCTGCCTGTCTGTCTGGTTTACCTGTTTAAATATATTATGCATACAAAGACATCATGAAATAAAGAGAATCTGTACAAATATAGAGTTACATTACAGAGACACAGATGTAGAGATACAGGATAGAGATACAGATGTGGAAATACAAATGTAGAGATACAAGATAAAGAAACGTGTAGAGATACAGGTGTACAGATACAGGATAGAGATACGGATGTAGAGATACATGATAGAGATACGGCTGAAGCTCAACCGGAGGTGTGTGGTAAGGAGATAAGAAGGTCAGAAGATACTCATTGACACACTTTTTACCTGCAAACCAAGGTTTTGTTTCCAATATGTCGAGTATAATAGGCTCTGTGTGTACGGCATGAAGAAAAACAGACCCCTGTCGGAGGATATTGTTGGCAGCGCTGCATGACTTTCTAGAAGTAGTCGGAGGGAAGTTTCTGGAAGCCATAGTTTTATCAGGGTGTGAAAGGCCTGGTGTTAATCTGGGGGCTCTGCTGCCCAGTGCCCCCAGTCTTCCATAGACTCTACCAGTGAATTTTCCCGGGCTGCCCACTAGGTGGTAGCCTGGCTCCGCCCGCCCACCTACTTCCGGCCAAATTTCATTTTCCCTTCAGTAGTCAGTCTGGGCCTGGGGCTTGTTAGTGGGATTTTGCCCGAACAAATTTCTGTGTGACCAATCAGCGAACGGAGGGAGTGGCTGAGAACGATGACGTCAAGGTCGTGCGGCAGTTTCAGTTGTAGTCAGAGGAAGACCAGGAAGACAATGGAGAAGGATACGAGAGAAAGCTATTCGGTCTGTTGTGGGATCGCTGCAGAATATCGATCAATTAAAGCCGGACGCAAGAACAGCTTTGCAGAGTTTTGTTGGTGGCCATGATGTTGTGGCGCTTCTCCCCACTGGGTTCTGGAAAAGTTTGATTTTCCAGCTGGCTCCGTTAGTGGTGAAGGAGCCGGTCCCGTCGCATGACATACGTCACGACCAAACGCCATGCGATTGGTTATGGCAGATCCAGAGTGGCACTGGGCAGATCCAATCATTTTAAAACTTCAACAGACACCCACCTCCAAGTGAGTGAACGTTTGTCAATTGGGCAGTTCCAGACCTTCTGTACCAATGAAATGAAGTACGACGGTCTGGTAGGACCAGGCTAACTAGGTGGTGCGAGGGAGCGGATTTTATCTGGATCACCCGAAGGGTGCTAGCATAAAAACTGCTGTCAATGTTAATAAAATAATACCGCCATTTTGAAAAAAACTGAAAAAAAAATCCTATATAAAAAAAAGGATGATTATGATGGCTCTTAAACGTTATAAAAAAACTCTAAAAACACACACCTGTGACGGCATCACAATTAATTATATGTATTAATGTGCCGCCAATTAATGCACCAGCAGATAAAGTATTCCCATATTTCAATCGGTTGACGTGAACCCGGAGCTCTCGAGCAGAGCTGCCGTTCAGGAAGAACCAGGATTCGAGGTTGGAATGATTACAGGCACTTCACACGGCCGGGAAAGCCATTGGGGCAGTAAAACAACAGGTTACTGATTGGCCCCTTATTTGCTCAGAGACACATTAACGCGGCCCCTCTGTACTTGACCGCGTCCACACGCGTGAACTTGGACCTGGTAGCTTCCTGTGTCCAGAGTTCAAGGGACTGGCTGGGGACAGCTGTCACTGCCCTCTGCCACAGTGTGTAAACGTAGAGAGGCGTGGTGGCTGGCCAGCTCATCCCAGTTCATCAGCCTTGGAGGGCCAGGTGTGAGGGGGTGGCCGGTGGTTACAGATTGATCCAATAGTCAAATGATTGAGAGATGGAGTTCGTGATTAGAGACTGCATGAATCTAAAGATAAACCTCAACAAACCTTTGGGTTTCACGTTCTGTGTGACAGAAGGTTTGGTCCCATTCATACCTTAATGTCTGTTTAATATGTGCTCACTTGTGCTTCAAAGGGCAAGTGTATTCGACAGATGTTCCTACAAAGTTATTTTTTTGTTAGTTAATGTGTTACGCTACACAAATGGCCGAGGGCGATGTAGACGTTCAACGAGTTCAGAGAGTTTGTGTAACCTTGCATTCCCCAACCTGAGAGGTTTGAAGAGCAAACTCTCTATGAAGAGACTTTTGTATTTATGTACCCAGCCCTCAACTGGCATGAGATGACCCTTCAAACGTTGCTCCCAAAACAGTCGATAATCTTTCAGTTATGCAAAACAAAATTCTTCACGCAGCATATATAATCAAGCCATGAGACTTTCCATTAATCAGTTATTTCACAGAAACGGCTGTTGTTTACGCTCAAGGGAAGTACATAAATCCCTCAAAGGAACTCTGATCTGCAGCCAATGCCTTTGTTCATGAGAGAAAGTAGAGGCCAAAGCGTTCACTTTTGAGATTATTTTGAAAATTAACTTCTGAAGAAATAGCTCTTACAGGCCCTGAAGAATGTATTCCCCGAATTCTGAAGACCAACGCCTTCATTCATCAGACAGTCGGTTCCTCCTCCCAGTTCTCCCTCTGTATCGAACAGCCCAGCTCTGCTGCTGGGCTTCAGGTTAAATGTGTGGGATGAGATATGGTCAGCCTTAAGGATCCCATGATGATGTACATCTTCTGTCATTAGACAACCGTTCTCTTGAAGAGATTAGTCTAGACGGGATGTACCCAAAAAGTGAAAGTGAGGAGCATTTATGGATACAAGTCGGGAACCAGCCTACTTTACATATTTCAAGGGTGCTGAATAAAAAAAAACTGGTACCCAAGCGAAATTGTGAGTTTTTGACCTCCTAATTTGCATCTCAAAATGGCCGCCAAATTGCCTATCTTGCTCAGTCGTTGGACCATTTTCCCCTAGTTCTTTTGTTTGTAGGCAATCAAAGATGAGGAAATTCAGTTTCTAGATCTATAGTTTAGGGTCAGACCAAGAATATAGTGGAGGCTTAGTGCCTTTTTTATGCATATATACTGTACCAACTGTACCAATACCAACTTTTAAGGTAAAATTAAGCATTATTTGTGTTATTTTTTAAGGCCGACATAAATATCCAATCAATATCACTCCTAAATGTTCCCAGTGTATACTGTATATGTGATGTATTCCATATTACATAATAACTAAGAAAAACACCATTGCAATTTGTCTAAGATTTCATTTTTTTATGCAAACAAAGCATTAATGCTCTTAATTCAAACATCGAAAAACCCAAGTGAATAGGGAACAAAACACCATGAAACTTCCCTTGAACAATTCTACAGATCACATCTTTCTTCTGTATACTTTCTTTTATGTTTGTAGATTAATTGATTTGCTTTCTTATGTTAGATTTTTAGTTCTGTATTAATAGTTTTAGTAGTAGTTTTAGTTTTGTGTACTCCCTCTGTAAATTGTTGTTGGTAAATTGTTTTTATACCTTTCTAATTTGCTTGTGTGCCATTTGTCTTTGGAATTTGATTTTGATTAGTATTTCTTTCTGCAGTCCTTTTCCAAGTTTGTTGGTTACCCCTGGCCTTGGTATGGCCTAGGACTACAACTCCACATTTAAACAAGGACATTGGTCATCAACCTGACATGCACACATTGCAGTGCCTAACAGGCCAGATTTTAGGCATTTGCACTGGGGTGTTTTGCATTGTTTTTTACAGGCACACAGGATAATTTCCAGGCAACTTTCAGGTATTGGATTCTGTGACATAAGAATAGGCTGTAGTCCTGAATCGCCATGTTTCCATCATATGTCCAAGGGTGAGGGAAGCTCAGGTGTGGCATAGTGAGCATTTCTCCAAACCATTGCCTGGTAGTGTACTCTCAGCAGATGGAAGTGGAGCGCATTGCTTGTCGGCGGCATCGTTTCTGGTTAACCTGTCCTGGAGAAAAGTATCTGCCTTGCTGCATCAACAGGGTCTGAAGATCTTTGAGTCTCCTCCGTGAGATCACCAATTCCGAGGTTGCTGAGCAATTGATGGTGCATTTTCCAGACTTTCCACAATGTACTTTTGGTGTGACTTGCAATGTATGATGTAGTATCACAACCAGTTAGTGCATGAAATGCTACAAGGCTTGGTGCTGAATCCTTTGGCAGTTTGTTAAAAACCGCATCAATGGGTATATATTGTGGCTTCCATGTGGTACCTGACATCAGACAGAGTTTTTTACATGCTACGTGCGGGAAATGGGAAACCAGAATCACAAGCACATCAGTGTCTCTAGATGACTCGACTACTGTGTCTGACTGGCAGTGCACTGCATGTAATACCAATCGGGTATCTGCCTCTTTGTGTGTGGCTCTCAGATTAGTCAGGTTGGTTGTTGCTTTTGATGACCTAACCTCTTTCTCTTTGTCTTTGAACTCACCAGCAACTACTATCTCTTTATCATCTGGTGCCTGAGTACAAAGTTCTTCAAAGAGTAGATTGGCAAGATCAGCTTTGTTGTCAGGGAGGGACAGGAAGTTGGTCCAGTTTTTCGAAAGAGGCACATCACGACCCTCAACAAGTCGGATTGGTTGAGCTGCTTTTGTGCGTCGTGTCCTGGTACCACCCTTGATGGTCTCTTCTCTGTATCTGTCAAACACATACCGGTGAAAAACTTCCACACTGCAGACATATTGGCGCTTACCCAGACAAGCGTGTGCTGGTCGCGCTTTTTGATTGCGTCATCACAAATATCTGTTTCGGCCGTGTTGTTTCGGTGATAAAAGTATTTCGGCCGAAAACCGAAAATGCGCTTTTGGGCCAAATTCGGTGCATCCCTATTATCAACTGAGGAATAATTTCAGGATTGTCATCAGCAGCCATAGCAGAGATCTC
Organism: Melanogrammus aeglefinus; assembly: GCA_900291075.1. Taxonomy (NCBI): domain Eukaryota; kingdom Metazoa; phylum Chordata; class Actinopteri; order Gadiformes; family Gadidae; genus Melanogrammus; species Melanogrammus aeglefinus. Next base: position 34,993 of record OLKM01000480.1, on the reverse strand, counting down.
CTCGTGGCATTCCTTATTTGATTCTGCAGCAAACGCGAGGAATGTTGCACAACAAAAGCTGCCATAGGGCCAGCAAGGTCAGCTTGTGAGCTCTCATACTCTTGTTGTATGCTTTCCCTGACATGACAAGCTGCACAGCACCCTCCCCCAGCAATCCACTCTCCAGCCACACTTCAGCTAGACCAGACCCAGCCATGTGATCTCCAATAGTCTTCAGGAAGTTCATTGCAATATGTAGTCCACCAAGCCGAGGGATTAACTTGCCCTGATATTCCTCAACACACCACTTTAGTTCCATGAGCTTGCAGTAAAGAGCCAGTATGCTCCTGGCCAAAATGTGATGACATGCTATGCACCTCTTCACAACTGTATTGAGCGTATCATACTCATGAGCTGGAGCAAGGACTATTGGCAAATATCCTACTGCTGTCTGCTCTGGTTCCTTTGACGAGACTGACTGATTGAATACAGTCCAAGAAGGTTTGGGTTCAGAATCCTGACTTCGCAGGAAGAAAGCCATGTCTGTTGCTTGTACTTGTTTCACACACTCACTGTCTCCTTTAGGTTTCGTAAACCAGGTCTTGTTAACATGTGATGTGAATACTGGCTTGCTTGTGGCAGAATGTACATTGACGTGGTGCAGGTTCTCCAGGACATCTGGCACAACCAGTGTACGGCTAGTAGAGGGCTTCAGCATGTCATGTTCCATATCTTTTTTTCCCCATTGCTAGGCTGCCATTTGGATTGCATGAAAGGTGTTCTTTCCATCTAAGGACTCATCAAGGATGTCAATGTTGTCAGCAGTGTAGTGGATGAATCGATTTGCTACCATGTTTGGTGGAATAATGGCACCGGTTGCTGGGTCAATAGACTTTAAGGTGCTCTCAGCTAAGGCATTGTCTACCTTCATCACCTGCTCATAGTTCAAACAGTGGCCGGCCTTGTTGAATAACTCTACCAGCTGTTTTGATCATGTAGCCTGATGTAGTGTAGTAGCCAGTCCGATATGCTTGGGTGTCCATTTTCTGCCGCGACTGACATAGTAAATCAGGTCCTGTGCTATGCTCAGTACTCTACTACGGAGAAGGTCTTCATTATTTTCAGAATTGTCATTTTCAAGTGCCTCTTGACCACCAACGATAAGTCTCAGTAGCATATATACACTCTCTGGGACACATGCAATAGCGTCATCCTCACTTACAGAGAAACCTTTATGGCCTGCCCTGGGGTTTTTATCAAATCTTGACGAATTTTCAGCGGTACATGTGATAACATCATCTGACAAGTGATAAGAAACTGTCATCTGTAGGCACATATTGAGGCAATGTTTTCTCACTCTCATCCTTATCCATAATTTCCAACACTGCCGTATTTGCCACTGTATTTGCGCACTTTGTGGGAATTAGTATGGTTTTTCGCTCGGATGAACACCTATCAAGAGGTTGAAAAAAGTTGAAGATGTCACCCAGCTGTGACTGCAACTTTTCACGAAATGTTGCCCTTCTACTGCAGTAAGAGAGTTGAATTGTGGTTGAGGATTTTTCACTGAGTACCTTATACTGTTCCCAGACATCATCGAATAGAATAGAATAGAATAGAGTACATGTCCTTTATCTGCTGCCCCTTGCAGCTCTTTGCATGGCCCTGTCATCGGAAGCCATGTCATTTTTTGGTTCTTGTTTTGCCTTCTTTGTCTTGTCCGTAGATCTGATGAATGCTCTTAAACATGTTAAGTGATATTTTGCCTCAGCTGCAATTACGTCAATCACTCCAGCCAGCTGAACATAAATGTTATGGTCTAAAGAAGAAGCTTGAATAATTTGATTACTCAGTGTTGTTGCCATTACTGATCTCAATGGTTTCTTCAAAACATCTGTCAGTGAAGTGGGAATAGCACATTTTATGCCATACAACACTCTGGGCTGCAGCGGAGTCCAATACATCTGCAACACGATCAAATCAACAATCAACATCAATCAAAACACTGTTCTTTGATTCATTTACATTTCTCCTGGTTCTGGCGACAAGCCTAGCTTTTGCCAATCCTTGGTCAGATGCATTACTTAGACTCCCCTTGTTGCTCAAACAAAAAAGGCAGACAATGTTGTAATCTACCGGTCTCAGGTTTGTCATTGGATCCATTTGAATCTGAAAAGCAAAATCAAAGAAAAATAACATAAAATTGACCTTAGAAGATCTAAATTAAAATGTTGAAGAAAAGGTGTTCTCTTAAAGAGAGTAAAGGTCACAGCTTACACTCTCAATGCTTCAGACATGTGAAAGTCTCCTTTTCTTTGTTATCATGTAATATGGTGTACATCATATGTCATATCAACAGGGGAAATTTCAGAGTAACATTTATTGAATATTTATGTCCACCTTAAAAATGACACATATAATGCTTAATTCCACCTTAGAAGTTGTACATTTACATGTATACACATAAAAAAGGCAGTGAGCCTCCACTATATCCTTGCTCTGACCCTTGACTATTGATCTAGAAACTTAATTTTACTCATCTTGATTGCCTACTTACAAAAAAACTAGGGGGAAATGGTCCAATGAGGGGCAAGAGGGGCAATTTGGCGGCCATTTTGATGTGCAAATTAGAAGGTCAAAAACTCAAAATTTCGCTTGGGTACCATTTTTTTTGGACTCAGCACCCTTGAAATATGTAAGGTAGGCCGGTTCCTGACTTGTACCCATAAATGCTCCTCACTTCTTATAGAAGGCCTTTTTTCTGAAATCCGTCTAGTCTAGATGTTTAGTGATAGCATTTTGGTGACTTTATGACGACAAAATGATCTAATCTTTCCCTCCAAGTAAACTTTGTAAAGGCACGGACTTATCTCAAACGAAGGTCCGAATTGAATCCTGTGTCGTCCTTGACTACAGTCACGCACTCACACAACAACTTTTCCACTGAACCCAAAGCAATAACCGCTGTGTGGAAACAATGGTTCTTGTATCTTTCCTAAACGACGCAGGATTCAAAGTTTTAAACTTTAAGTTGGTGAGAGTTATGTACGCTGACGAAACCAACAAGACCGTCTATATTTAAAGCTCTGGACGTCAGATGGACTCGAGCTCTTCTGGTCAGCAGATGGTGCTACCTCTGCCAAGTGGCTCGTCCCAGCTAGCTGCCGGTGTTCAGCGAGTTATCATCACACATTATTATCATCATGATTATTATCATTACACTTCTGTGTTCAAGGGCTGCTGTTCAACCTCGGTGGGCCCGACCCCAGCTCCGCAGCCCCCAGAGGCGTCGCCTAGGCTACGACCCCCTCTCCTCCATGAAGGCAGCTTCATGTGTTAATTACTCCGGCTCATCTTCACGTTAAAAACATCACCAGACGTCACTGTATCAGGGTCTATTGGGGACTTTTTGGCGGGCTGTGCTCAGAATCACTGACCTAGAACCAGTGGAGTGTGATTCAGTGTTAACTGCGGGGGCTGACAGATGTAATACAGCACCTCCATGTGTGCCAGGTTTTTCTTGGTTCCTGAGGGTGTTTCTGATGATGAATGATATCTGATGATGTCAGGTTCTCTATTCCAAACCCTTGTGCTTTCAGTTCATGTTGTGATGTACTCCTCACTGGGTTATTTGATGAACATGCTCCTCTACTTTTTCCTTAACGTGCATATGGCTTTTCCTTGGCGTTACTATACGTATAGTACATATACTTGTTTTATCATGGGGGCAATCGTTTGTAAAGAAAAAAAATACTGTATATACTATATATAGAAAGTAACATAAATATAGAACACAAAAGAAGAGTAAGGGGATAAAATGATAGAAACGTGTACAAAAACACAACCGCATCCAATATATTCCTCAAGGGTATGTATTGTGAGTCAAATGCTGAATGTAAAAAAACAAGCAGCTGTAGTAGATCCTACAGATACGTCTGTAAGCATCTGTGAAAGCGTCACGGTCATTCAGTCGTCACTCGATGAAGACAGCCTAAAGGAAATGAAGGCAGAGGAACCAAGCTCAGGCGCCCAGAAGCAGAAGGCAGGAAAACTAATAATAAAATCTGTCTGTTATTGCTCTGGGTCACTGGGACGATGATGTGTTAATGTTTTGAGTCTCCCTGAATGGGGTCTGTCAAGAGAAAAAGGGGATGCACTTGATACAGTAGAACCAAATTCACATTGTCTCATAGATTAGAGTCTAGTGGGTGTCTAGGGTGTTGACCCCCTGCTGAAAGGTTCTGGGGTTGATGCTCCTAATTGCTACCTGCTCCTCTTTGACATAGCTCTGAATTCACTCTGTAGAAGCTTTGGATGAAAGCGTCTTTAATGATGACATGGTAATTAGAGGTGTGAGACTCGATAAGAGAACGATAAGAGACATGACCTTCAACCCCTACTCTTCGCAGGGAACTCATTTCTCGTGCAACGGGTTCCTCGTTCCCGTCAGCAGAACGTCAGCGGTTCTCCTCCCCTCGGCGTGCCACCTACGATCCGTCGCCGCCCTCGCAGGAGACTGCGCTCCCCTGTTGTGTCCCAGGACGGGAAGGGAACCCCGCCCTGAGTCGTCTGATAGGCTCTGCACAGACACATTGCTGCTCCCCTGTTTCTAGGTCACAGCCTCCTCCTCCTCCTCCTCCTCCTCCTCCTCCTCCTCCTCCTCCTCACCCATTGTATCACACTATAGCGACACTCTGGTTCAGCCTATATTTACATTTGCGTGAAAGATGTTAAATGTTGGCATGTTGGCAAATGCCACAAGAATAATTTAATTGAATGGTTGTCACTTCTGTCACTTCCTCCCTCCCTCCCTCCCTCCCTCCCTCCCTCCAGACACCAGTGACAGGGTTTCCCGGCCAGGTTTCCAGGGGCAGTAGGTCCTGACTGGATGGGCGGCGGTCACACAGGCCAGCAGGGGGGCCGCGGCGGCCAGAGGGAGTGAGTGATGGACAGCCTGTCAGATTTCAGCGGACCCTGCGCCTCCAGTCGCAGGGAATGGGAGTGAGTAGAGCACGCCTGATGCTAGAGTATATAAAGGGCAGTATATACTGTAGTATAGTATACAATAAAACCTACACTCAGCATCTAGTGACCATGGAAGTCACCAGGGAATGGGAGTGAGTAGAACTTGCATGATACTAGAGTAGTGCGGTTTAAATCATCGGACAGGCTTACTAAAGGCATGCGCAGCCCCAGAGTATTTGATTTATTGATCGCTGCCCAGATGAATGAAAGAGAATTTTAACAAATTTAAAAAAAAATCTAAAATGAATTGCCTGCCTCCAGCTTTAACAAGAGTAACCGAACCATGACGTCCATGCTGTGACGCAGGTGATGTTCTTCTCTAAGGGTTCATGGTTAAGGATCTTTAGGTTCACGTATGTACCTTTATAAAATGGCCACTGAGGGAACTAATTTTCAAGCAATCATTTTGTCCTGTTTTGTTCCGGCCTTCAGCACCAGCAGCTGTGTCGACGATTTACTGGAAGAAGATGAAAAGGACCGAGCTAAAAGGTACTGAAACTGCTTTAAGTGAGGAACCAGTTCTGTTGGACTGTCACACAAAGAGACTAAATCATGGACCGTTTATATATTTATATTCCTGTTGGCGGTTCCATCTTCTTTCCCTTTCACACATTGTTTGAGTTGGCCTTCAAGCTGGTCCCCACCTCTCCTTGTCTCTCCACCTTGTCTCTCCTCCTCAGCTTGTCTCTCCACCTTGTTTCTCCACCTCACCTTGTCTCTCCACCTTGTCTCTCCTCCTCACCTTGTCTCCCCCCCTCACCTTGTCTCTCCCCCTCACCTTGTTTCTCCCCCTCACCTTGTTTCTCCCCCCACCTGTCTCTCTCCACCTCACCTTGTCTCTCCACCTCACCTTGTTTTCTCCCCTCCCCCCCCCGTGTCTCCCCCTCCCCCCGTGTCTCCCCTCCCCCGTGTTCCCCCTCCCCCCCGTGTTCCCCCTCCCCCCGTGCTCCCGCTCACCTGTGGTTCCTCTCGGTGTTTTCGGGGACAGGGCGTCCCGGAACAAGTCGGAGAAGAAGCGGCGGGACCAGTTCAACGTGCTCATCAAGGAGCTGTGCACCATGCTGCAGGTCCAGGGCCTGCCCTGCAAGATGGACAAGTCCACCATCCTGCAGAGGACCATCGGCTTCCTGCAGAAGCAGAAAGGTGCCGTCTTGTCCTCCCTAGGGTTCAGTCTGGAGCGGGGGTGGGGCGGTTAGGGTGTTGGACTCCCAGCCGAGGGGTCCTTGGTGTAATTCCCAATGTCCTCGGTCTACCTGTAGGCCTTTTAGAGCTACATGTCCCCTTACCCCTACCTGCTCCTTAAGGACCTGTCTCTGTACTGTCTAACCCCTACCTGCTCCTTAAGGACCTGTCTCTGTACTGTCTAACCCCTACCTGCTCCTTAATGACCTGTCTCTGTACTGTCTAACCCCTACCTGCTCCTTAATGACCTGTCTCTGTACTGTCTAACCCCTACCTGCTCCTTAATGACCTGTCTCTGTACTGTCTAACCCCTACCTGCGCTGGATGTTAGTTGCTTTGGTTAAAAGCGTCTGCTATGCTACATAACTAAATAGTTAGCGCCTAGAGACCGGTGTTGATGTTTGTTGTGAGGTTTGATCATCAGTGTTTATAATCAGTTCACTGCTGCTGGGTTAGATGGAGGAGTTAGCGTTTATATAAACCATACAAGTCTTAACTTATTAGATAAACGTCTATACTGCCACTTGGCAGAAACCCTTGTGTTAATTTAAAGGCTTCAGGGAGCCGCTCCAAAGTCTTCCGGGGGAGTGTGGCGGCAGGGCCGCTAATCCGTCTGATTCAGCGTCTGGGGTTCAGTCTGAGCCGAGCGCGGGGCTGCTAATGGCTAACTGTTGGCCGTCTCTCCTCCAGACATGTCGGCCCAGAACGACAGCTGTGACGTGAGGCAGGACTGGAAGCCGTCCTTCCTGAGCAACGAGGAGTTCACGCAGCTCATGCTGGAGGTGAGTCCACAGTGCCAAACTGCGCTGGAGCTCAGCAGTGATAGAGTAGGTCCAGAGAGGTTCAAACAGACTGCTACCTGATGACAGTAGAGGTGAGGTGGTGAGATGCTGAGTAAGCCAAACTATTGAACTAAAAAAAGAAGGTGAGCAGTATAGGTCAACAGAGGTTCAAACGTACTGCTACCTGACAGTAGAGGTAAAATACTTGAGGGATGAGCCAGAATATTACACTTATTTTGGAGAATAGCAGTATACCGTTAAACCAACTGCTATCTGACAGTGAAGGTGAGATACTTCAGCAGTAAGCCAGACTATTAAACCAGGGCTGAATGCAAGGTCACTTCTGTAGGCCGCCCAACCCTAGCCTCTAGCCTCCAGCCTCTAGCCTCCAGCCTTTAGTCCCTCTAGCCTCCAGCCTCTAGTCCCTCCAGCCTCTAGCCTCCAGCCTCTAGCCTCTAGTCCCTCCAGCCTCCAGCCTCTAGCCTCTAGTCCCTCCAGCCTCTAGCCTCTAGTCCCTCTAGCCTCCAGCCTCTAGCCTCTAGTCCCTCCAGCCTCCAGCCTCTAGCCTCCAGCCTCCAGCCTTCAGCCTCTAGCCTCTAGCCTCCAGCCTCCAGCCTCTAGCCTCTAGTCCCTCTAGCCTCCAGCCTCTAGCCTCTAGTCCCTCCAGCCTCCAGCCTCTAGCCTCCAGCTCCAGCCTCCAGCCTCTAGCCTCTAGCCTCCAGCCGCCAGCCTCTAGCCACTTGCCTCTAGCCTCTAGCCCCTTGCCTCTAGCCACTTGCCTCTAGCCTCACTTGCCTCGGTCCGTCACTGGTTCAACTTATTTTACCACTTGGTCACGGCACTGTTTTGAACAGGACCTCTACGACAACTTTTGAACCTTTTACATCATCGTACCATTAAAAACCCACCATCAAATATCAAAAGCTATGTCAACGATCCTGCGACCCGGTATGAATACCAGACCCACAGGCTTGTCAACGCTGGGTAGCAATGTGGAGAAAGCAGCCATAGTGAGCAGGACTTTGAAAGTATCCAACCGGAAACCCCTCAGCCCTCCGTCGAGGCCTCGCTCCAAAGCCATTTACAATGCACCAGCACATATCAATAGCACGGTCAACGGCTCCTATGACCCCGTCTGCAGACCAGACCCACAGGCTGGTCAAAGCTAGGCCAGGCAATTTAGATACACAACAAACAGGCACGGCACAGCATCGATCCGACCGTCAGACAACAAGGAGCGACCGCTCTACGACCCGGAACTCTCACCACGCTGCCACTGACCCCGGTCATGTTTGGTTCCAGGCTTTGGATGGCTTCCTGGTTGCCTTGACGACGGACGGAAATATCATCTACGTGTCAGATAGCGTCTCCTCTCTGATTGGACACCTACCGGTAAGATATCATCATGACAACAAAGATAATATATAATGGCACATTGGTTGCCACACTCCACCTACGAGTCTGGGCTCCTCCAGGAGAAGAGGAGCCCAGACTCAGAAGAGGAGGGTTTACTGTAGATGATACATGACCTGGTGCTCCATGCTACCATGCAGGAGATCTCTCTCCAGTGTGTGCAGTGATGGCTGCTTCAACCTGTGCACATTGATTGCTCAATGTACGTGCAGCCACACCCAACCCAAACTCAAATCAGAGTCCAATCAGCCTGGCACGGGCCAGGGGAGGCTGCTTAAGCCAGCCATCATCCACACACACTCCCACACGTGGCCTCAGAACATTGAGACCCTAACCCCAGTGTGTTCCTCCTGATGGACCAGAACATTGAGACCCTAACCCCAGTGTGTTCCTCCTGATGGACCAGAACATTGAGACCCTAACCCCAGTGTGTTCCCCCTGGTGGTCTCAGCCTGACATGGTGGACCAGAACATCCTGAACTTCCTCCCGGAGCGCGAGCACAGCGACGTCTACAAGCTGCTGTCCTCCCACATGCTGAGCTCCGACCCCGCCAGCTCGGACTTCCTCGACAGTGAGTGCCCCGCCCTGTTGCCATGCCGACCTCTCTCCTCCGGCACCCCCCCCCCCCCCCCCCCCTCCATCTCACCCTGTCCCCAAGAACCAGTGATTTGATTTAGTTTTCTACCTATGCCGGACTTCTATATCGTTGTAGTGTCAGAGATAGTGCTGTACTCATCCCATTCAGAGAAGAATTCATTCCGTTTAAATGTCAAACTCATTCAAATTGATTCAATTTAAATGTTAAACTCCATTCTATTCATTCAATTTAAATGTCAAATCCATTTAAATTTATTCAATTTAAATGTCAAATTCACACAAATTAATTACATTTAATTTTAAAGTTTTACTTTGTATTCCCCCGCCGACATCATGAATCAGTCTCAATAATTAGCTTGCCACAGAACTTCTGTAAAACACGCGTTAGCTCTCTGTCAGAGAGACGGCGTCTCCCCAGTGGACGCGTTGACCTCCTCACCTCACTCTTACTCTAACGGACTCTTCTGACCGTTTTAACGTCTCCCTGTGTTAATATGATCTCACTCTATTGGATTAGCCTTCACGGCGAGGCGTTGGGAAACACTTTAGCTAATAATAGGCAGTTAGCCCACTGGTGCTGCTATAGTTAGGGGGACGGGCGGCTAATCATCACGTGTTGCCACGGTAACCTTTAGTGATGCCCCGGGGCAAAGGGCTCCAGACTCTGACCTTAATCCTGGACCGATCCGCCAGGGTTAAGTCACGGCGCAGAAGATGGGGAGTGCTTCCGTGTTCTAATGACTATCTCCTTCTCCTCCTCTTGCTTCTCCCCCTCTTCCTCCCTCTCCTCATTCCCTCACCTGCTCATCTTCCACCACCTCCTCATCCCTTTCTCCTCCTCCTCTCTTTCTCCTCCTCCTCTACCTCCTCCTCCCCCTCTCTTCCTCTTCCTCCTCCTCCCCGCTCCTCTTCCACCACCAACTCCTTCCTCCTCCTCCTCCTCCTCTCCTCCTCCACCTCCACCTCCTCCTCCTCCCCTCCCCTCTCCTCCTTCCCTCACCTCCTCCTCCTCTTACTCTTCTCTCCTCCTCTTACTCCTCTCTCCTCCTCCTCCTCCCGACTCCTCTTCCTCCCCGCTCCTTTTCCTCCGCCCTCCCTCCTCCCCCCCCTTCTCCTCCTCCTCCCCTCTCCTCCTCCTCCCCTCTCCTCCTCCCCCCTCCTCCTCCTCCCCTCCTCCTCCAGGTGAGTCTCATGTGGAGTTCTGCTGTCACCTGGCGAGAGGCAACATGGACCTGAAGGAGCCTCCGGTCTACGAGTACGTCAAGTTCATAGGAGACTTCAAGTTCCACAACAATGGTAAATATCCAGGTATTCACTGTGCAGAACAACTGGTGTCACTAGACCTAGCTTAGGACCAGAGTGGTACACCTGGTAACACTAGACCTAGCTTAGTACCAGACTTAGCACACCTGGTAACACTAGACCTAGCTTAGTACCAGACTTAGCACACCTGGTAACACTAGACCTAGCTTAGTACCAGACTTAGCACACCTGGTATCACAAGACCTAGCTTAGTACCAGACTTAGTATACCTTGTGTCACTAAACCAAATGGATTTATTCTACCTGTGGACCAGAATAAGTATAAATTAAATTATACCTATCTCCACTTTTGAATATCAATGTGACTAAAAGGTCTGTAAGGCTATTAGAAACCGTCTACCATGTCCATCTCAATGTCCCTCTAACAACGTTATAATGTGAGGCGCTGAAGCTGCCAGTAATAATAATAATAATAATAATAATAATAATAAAATAATTGAATTCATATAGTGCTTTTCAAGTCCCCAAAGTGCTTTACAGTGAAGGGGGTTAGTAAAACCCACTTGGGTGATGCACGGCAGCTAATCTGCGCCAGAACGCTCACCACACACCAGCTTGAGGTGGAGAGTGAGCTTAATGAGTCAGCCAATTATACCGGGGGATGATGAGGGGGCCGGATTGAATGAGCCCGGTCGGGCAGTTTGAGCCAGGGCCCCGGGGAATCCCCTACTCTTTGAGATGAGTGCCCTGGGATCTTTTTATGACCTCAGTAGAACGTCTAGTGTTGGCCTCAGTGCCCCCTGCTGAGCCCACCTGAAGGTGTCCTGTCCTCAGTAGAACGTCTAGTGTTGGCCTCAGTGCCCCCTGCTGAGCCCACCTGAAGGTGTCCTGTCCTCAGTAGAACGTCTAGTGTTGGCCTCAGTGCCCCCTGCTGAGCCCACCTGAAGGTTTCCTGTCCTCCCCAGTGCCTACGTCCTCCTGTAACGGCCTGGAGCTGCCCTTACCCAGAACCCTCCAGTCCTCCCTGGAGGAGCAGCTGTGCCTCATCGCCACGGTGCGCCTGGTCACCCCTCAGTTCCTCAAGGTGAGGCTCCTGGTTCCTAACAGGTCTCCTGGTTCCTAACAGGTCTCCTAGTTCCTACAACAGGTCTCCTGGTTCCTACAACAGGTCTCCTGGTTCCTAACAGGTCTCCTGGTTCCTAACAGGTCTCCTGGTTCCTACAGTAGGTCTCCTGGTTCCTAACAGGTCTCCTGGTTCCTACAGTAGGTCTCCTGGTTCCTAACTAGGTCTCCTGGTTCCTAACAGGTCTCCTGGTTCCTACAGTAGGTCTCCTGGTTCCTAACAGGTTCTCCTGGTTCCTTCCTAACAGGTCTCCTGGTTCCTACAGTAGGTCTCCTGGTTCCTAACAGGTCTTCCTGGTTCCTAACAGGTCTCCTGGTTCCTAACAGGTCTCCTGGTTCCTAACAGGTCTCCTAGTTCCTACAACAGGTTCTCCTGGTTTCCTACCAACAGGTCTCCTGGTTTCCTAACAGGTCTCCTGGTTCCTACAGTTAGGTCTCCTGGTTCCTAACAGGTCTCCTGGTTCCTACAGTAGGTCTCTCCTGGTTCCTAACAGGTCTCCTGGTTCCTAACAGGTCTCCTGGTTTCCTTACAGTAGGTCTCCTGGTTCCTAACAGGTCTCCTGGTTCCTACAGTAGGTCTCCTGGTTCCTACACAGGTCTCCTGGTTCCTAACAGGTCTCCTGGTTCCTAACAGGTCTCCTGGTTCCTACAGTAGGTCTCCTGGTTCCTAACAGGTCTCCTGGTTCCTAACAGGTCTCCTGGTTCCTAACAGGTCTCCTGGTTCCTACAGTAGGTCTCCTGGTTCCTACAACAGGTCTCCTGGTTCCTAACAGGTCTCCTGGTTCCTAACAGGTCTCCTGGTTCCTACAGTAGGTCTCCTGGTTCCTAACAGGTCTCCTGGTTCCTACAGTAGGTCTCCTGGTTCCTAACAGGTCTCCTGGTTCCTAACAGGTCTCCTGGTTCCTACAGTAGGTCTCCTGGTTCCTAACAGGTCTCCTGGTTCCTACAGTAGGTCTCCTGGTTCCTCACAGGTCTCCTGGTTCCTACCAGGTCTCCTAGTTCATCACCTGTGTGCACCGTGGCTCTAGCAACGTGACGCTGGTTTTATGCAACGTTTGCGCGTTTCATGACCGCTCAGACCATCATCAGGTCATTTCTAACCTGTAGGCAGAGTTTGGTTGGAGCAGGGTTTAATTACTTACCCTTTAATCTAGTTAATGCTTTTAGATAGTAATCGTTTGACAAACATCCATGGCAAGATTTTCCCAACCTTTCTTCTAAATGAGTTCTCCCGCGGAGAGCAGCAGTTGATTGGTGCTCCTGGTTCTCCAGCTCAGGTCACTGGGTTTGACCGCTCAATTCTTTCCTAGGTTTCAACTTTGACCTCTGACCGGCTGGCCTCTAATCAGCCGCAGTTACAATCTGCCTCTTTGTTTTCAGGATCTGTGCAACGTCCAAGACCCCTGCGACGAGTTCACGTCCAGACACAGTCTGGAGTGGAAGTTCCTGTTCCTGGATCACAGGTGGGGATCAAGCTGGATTTACTTTTCACGTAGAACTGGAACCTACAGAAGCACACCACACACACAGGTGGTGACACACTGGGCCCCGGTGTCTCTCCATCAGTGACCCCGGCCGAGTGTTGGACCGCTGGGTCTCTGTGCCGGGGCATCCGTGGTTCTGCGTCTGTGATTCTGAGAGTAGTCGTCAACAAACGTTTGGCAAAAGTCACTAATCAAACACATCTTCTGGTCCTCATAATATTAATATTACAAGCACGATCCGCACGTGGGGGGGGGGGGGGGGGGGGGGGGTACGGTCCACGCATGAGTAGGGCCGTGCTGCTGTGTGAGTAGAGACTCAGACTACCAACTGCTTGCACAACAAGCACAGCTGAGAGAGCATTCATATCCAGGTCACGACCTCCTAGACGCACAGAAACAAACACCCTCTCGACAGCTTATCCATCGCTGATCAAAGCGCAGAACGGTTGCCATGGTACCCAGGATACGCCGATACGCAGATATCGTGTGTAGATGTTCTGTCCTGAGGACAGAGTTCAGAGGGCAGAAGCAGAAGACGGAGTTAAGATTCCTCCTCTGTTGAGGCCTTTTTAATCAATGTACTAAATGATGCAAGGACCGCAGTCTTCTGTTACCTGGAAAATATCTTCCTTAAAAACAATAGTTTTGGTTGTTTGTAAGGTTGTTTACTTTTCAAACAATTACAATAATTTAATCATGTTGTTCTCTACTGATGACTCCTCTGGGGTGTGTGTGTGTGTGTGTGTGTGTGTGTGTGTGTGTGTGTGTGTGTGTGTGTGTGTGTGTGTGTGTGTGTGTGTGTGTGTGTGCGTGTGCGGCGCGCGCGCAGAGCGTCTCCCATCATCGGCTACCTCCCCTTCGAGGTGTTGGGGACGTCAGGCTACGACTACTACCACGTGGACGACCTGGAGCTCATAGCCCAGTGTCACAAGCACCGTGAGACTCACCCACTCACTCACTCACTCATTGGACTTACTCACAATACACATGCTCAAACACTGTGAGACTCACTTACTCTTATCACTCACCCACTCACCCACTCACCCACCCACTCACTCACTCACTCACTCACTCACTCACTCACACACTCACTCACTCACTCACTCACTCACTCACTCACTCACTCACTCACTCACTCACTCACTCACTCACTCACTCACTCACTGACCCTCACAATACACACGCTCATAGCCCCGGGTCAAAAACACTGTGAGACGCACACACACACACACACACTGACAAACTCACTCACTCATAATACACACGCTCATAGCCCCGGGTCAAAAACACCTCACCTACACTCACATACACTCTCTCACTCTCACTCTCACACACACCCTCCCCCCCCTGTACCTGACCCCCTCCCTCCCTCAGTCATGCAGTTGGGGAAGGGGAAGTCTTGCTACTACCGCTTCCTGACCAAAGGCCAGCAGTGGATCTGGCTGCAGACGCAGTACTACATCACCTACCACCAGTGGAACTCCAAGCCCGAGTTCATTGTCTGCACGCACAGCGTCGTCAGGTGGGTGCTCTCCGTCAGGGGTCAGGGGTCAGCGGGAGTCCTTCACGATCTTGAGAGGTCAAGAGGTCATCGGGGTCAGCGTCACTGGTGGTTTTGTTCTGGGGGTTGGTTTACGGGTTTAGTCCTTAGTTGGAGTTGGAGTTTTTAGCAGACATTGATTGAAAGCGATGGATCAATAGAAACAGGGACACGTCCAATCAATGACTACAAAAAAATCTGATAAATAAATCCAAAGCTGCTCTGATATACCATAAAGGGAACATTTAGTACGATTATCTTCAGGGGAAAATGGGATAATAATAATCAACCTTCTAACTGGTGACCATCCAGTACAGTCTTTGTAGAATATCTCTGAAGGCCAGCATAACCAGTCAAAGCTACTGCTGCATAGGTACCGAAGCTGTTATTTGTTAAGTCATAGTGTATAACCAAGCAGAGCAACCTGCTCTTTTGCTCACTAGCTTGTAAAACAGAATGGCAAACGTCAGGAGAAGTTGACAGAGGGGCTAGCGTCTCAGTCGGGTGGGCCTGGGCTGATTGGCTGACAGGCGTCACATGCTTCCGCTGGTTGGCGTCGGGGTCCATCACCTATCAGTCAGCTGATCAGGGTCAGGATGCGGGCGTCCAATCACAACGCAGAGCCAAAGGGACGCGTGGCTGTCGTTCGTTAATCACTTTGCATCTCGCCGATGTATCATAACCTAGCAACGGTGTGCCAGTTGCTTGTCAACAAAGCCGCGGGGAGGCAGGAAGACATTACCCATGAGCACTCTCTAAATGAACCGAATGTCGTGGACAGTTAGAGAAATGAATCATTACCAATCGCAACAGACAAACCTTAACTGGTTACCATTGTTACTTTGCGCACTGCTGGTCAAAAATATTCATTGAAATTCCCGCTACGATTGACCACATCAATCGTCCAACATCTTGATATGTGTGTTAAGAGAGGCAGTCTTAACAGACATCATGGAGGCAGCTCTGCTCACCGATCACAAAGATTAAAAATAAACATGTTGACCAAGGAGGGGTTTCTGAGTCATCTTCACACTCGTAGGAGGAACCGTCTGTCTGACTCCTCCCCATCTGTCCCTCTGCGGAGCGGCGGCGCTGACGAGTGTGTGCTGTGTGTGCTGTGTTTGTGGGGGCAGCTACGCGGAGGTGCGGGCGGAGAGGAGGCGGGCCATGGGTCTGGAGGAGATGTCCCCCGTGGAGCTGGCCCCCTCCTCTGTGAAGGTAGGGACCTATGGACCATGAGAACAGATCTGAAGGAGGAGAGAACCACACTCTTGTTCTGAACTCCGGTTGCAAAGCTTCTTCTCATCTCTCCTCCTTTATCCTCTCCGACACTCGTGTCCCTTTCTCCTGTTTTGTCTCTTCCATTCTCCTCTCGTCTCCCCTGATGTTTCTCTCATTATCATCTCCTCTACTCCCTCTTATCTTCTCCTTCTCCTCATTCTTTCCTCTCATCTCCTGTATTATTTCTCCTCTTTCATCCCCCCTGTTGTCTCTCCTTTCCATCTCATCTCCTCCCTTTCATTGTCTCTCCTCCTCCTCCTCCTCCTCCTCCTCCTCCTCAGGCCCAGGAGCTGTACCTGGACTTCTGCTCCACCCTGGACCCTCCGAAGGAGCGTACCAGTGCGGCCCGGTCCGTCTCCTCCCGCGGCTCCAGGAAGTCCTCCCACCTGGGGCTGTCCGACTCCGCCTGTGAGTCACATGATCCAGGGGTCACCTGATCCAGGGGTCAGCTGATCCAGGGGTCAGCTGATCCAGGGGTCAGCTGATCCAGAGTTCACTTGGCCGAGGACCACCAGGCTCTAAACCCTCACCTGAATTTCTATTTCCTTGTCTCTTGACTGAAGTTCGGAGTTTAACAATGGGATGATATTGATGTTGTTCAGGCCTAGCTCAAAAGCTGGTCGACTAATAGAATCATACTCTTGTTTAACGTATATACAACCCATCATGAACCAGCTTGTGTGTCTAATCAGCTAACCTGTCCCTGCTGCAGCCGCCAACTCGTACACAGAGCCCTGTACACCGTCGTGGCAGTCGACATCCATCGGGACGGATAACTCCACCGCCAGGCTGCAGCCCAGCGGTTCCAAGGTCCGTACCAACGCCGGCTTTATGGTTCAGGGGACGCAGCTTTGTTGTTAATGCCCTTGTAGACGTTGGCTCAGACAGAACTCCTTTGACCCCCAGCTCAGCCTCCGTCCCCTCCCCCACTGTGTCCCCGCGATGTGGTGATATCCAGAGTGTGTTTGTTGAGATTCTGTGTCCCCACAAAGTGAAGCTATTACCACTGTTGTGGGTCCCCATGTCTGACGTTATCCAGAGTATGTGTTTACGTCCTGTGTCCCCACAACGCCTCTGTTCCCCAGAGTGTGTTTTGGTTCCATGTCCCCACAAGGCGCCGCTATTGTGTTCGCTGACTTCCTCAGCAAGTCAAGGAGTAGATATATGATCACCTTGCTAAGTCAAAAGAGAAATATAATTGAAAGACCAATCCATTCACAGAGTTGGATGATAGGATCAGTTTGGAAAACGTTACTTTAGCACATTGCCAAGTGTGAAAGTGCTGGATAATAATACACAGTCCCGGACAAAACCCTCGATGTTAAGACGATGCCAGACGGCAGATCATACACAGTTCTGTGGACGCCAGACCGGCCGACAGTAAACATCTGTCATTAGACATCTGATATTCTGCCTCGCTAACAGGCTCTAACAGCAATTAGCTCGTCTGAGCGTTGCTCGCAGGGAAACTAAATCAAAGGATTAAGCTCCGGTACAAATTCCTGCAGCAGCAGAAATGCAACAGGATGTTGTCATGGTTTATTATCCTACTTATAAACTCTTCAGTTCAGCTTCTTTCCAATCAAGTTATGTTTTCAGTTAAAATCTGGCTCTCAAATGAATGTCTGTGATTCCAATATCCTTGTTTTCTTTTAACAATGTAAAGCACATCACAGACTTAATTCAAAGCTCACTCACTTGATAAAAGTCGACTTTATTAGTTGATTGATTGATAATCATGCACGTGTTAACTCTTTGTTAACAGCAGCAGCAACCACCGCAAGAACAACAACAACAACCACAACCACCACAACAACAACCTCAACCACCACAACAACATCAACAACAACAGCCACAACAACATCAGCATCCCAGACCACCAGCGCAGCAGGTGCAGCAGCAGCAGCCCCTGCTGTACCAGCAGCAGCTCCCCCTGGTGGCGCAGCCTCAGCTGGGCATGATGAACCACCTGAAGGAGCAGCTGGAGGAGAGGACCCGAATCCTGCAGGCGGACATCAAGACCCAGCAGCAGGAGCTCCACGACATCAAGGAGAAGCTACAGCTAGCCAACTTCCAGGTAACACCACACCACACCGCATGCTCACACACAGGTAGCACTGCAGGGCTCGCTACTGCTAGCTTACCTCCAGCTGACTCAACTACAGCATGATAACCTCGAGGTGGGGCTCAACTAAAGCGTGTCCAACCTCCAGCTTAGTCAACTACAGCTAGCTAACCTCCAGGAAACACGCTATGACCGCCTGCTCACACACAGGTAGCGCTGCAGGGCTCGCTACAGCATGCTTACCTCCAACTGACTCAGCTAAAGCTAGCCAACTTTCAAATAGTGCTCTGCTACTTCAGTTCCCTGTGTTTCCTTAAAATAACGTGAGACGTCATTCATAAGCATCAACCTTTTCAGACGACAGTTGTAGCTCCACCTCAACCCACTAGGAGTTGTTAATGGGAAACTCAAATAGGGCTGGTTTAAGTAAAAGAATATAATAGAAAAGCCAGAATGTCACAAAACAACAGATGGATTAGACTTACTTGAAATGTTTCCAAAAGTCAGTACAGTATAGAGCATCTTATACACCACCCAACAGCACCACCAAGAGGCCAAAATATGCAGCCATCTGTAGCTCAGATTCATCTTTTGTTACCATTTAGCCAGTTAGCTAAACCCTGACCCTTATCAAAGCGACCTGCAGTGAATGTGTTGAGGTACATGCCATGAAGAGATAGGATTAGATAAGAACAACTTTCGCAGCTAACATTAATGTAATGCAAAGTTACACATGATCATGTCTGTTGCTATCCTAATGCAACAGGTATCCCATCACAAATGATGGGATACCTGTTGCATTAGGATAGTGACACAACTGTGGCTTCAGTTCCGAATTTCTCACCCAAAATACGAAACTGAACAGAATAAGGAAAAAACCAAACCCGGTTTAACTAGGTATCTTAAATCCTTGGTGCTAGATTGTGTTTATTGGGCCCAGACCTACATATACTTGGTCATCTACAGGGTCATGGTTGCACTATGGTCATCTACAGGGTCATGGTCAAACTATGGTCATCTACAGGGTCATGGTCAAACTATGGTCATAGGCAGACACAGTGGTCAAACTATGGTCATCTACAGGGTCATGGTCAAACTATGGTCATCTACAGGGTCATGGTCAAACTATGGTCATAGGCAGACACAGGGTCAAACTATGGTCATCTACAGGGTCATGGTCAAACTATGGTCATCTGAGTAGTTTCTTTCTTTGGCAGCAAAACAAAGTGCAGCCATGAAAGGAAAATAATTTATATTTGGTTGCTTTTCAATGTGCATCTGCCTGCCTGTCTGCCTGCCTGCCTTCCTGTCTGCCTGCCTTCCTGCCTGTCTGTCTGCCTGCCTGTGTACCTTTCCGTCTGCTGTCTGCTCTCTGCCTGTCATGGTCAATACTATGGTCATCTGAGTAGTTTCTTTCTTTGGCAGCAAAACAAAGTGCAGCCATGAAAGGAAAATAATTTATATTTGGTTGCTTTTCAATGTGCATCTGCCTGTCTGCCTGCCTGCCTTCCTGTCTGCCTGCCTTCCTGCCTGTCTGTCTGCCTGCCTGTGTGCCTTTCCGTCTGCCTGTCTGCCTCTCTGCCTGTCTTGGTAGATGTTTTTACAGCCACCTATCCACACTGACTTTGGCCAGGTCCCGCCCCCCCAGCCGCAGCGACCCGGGCGACCCCTGGCCCAGGGGTCAGGGGTCATACGTCAGAACTCCGGCCCGCCAGCCAAGCAGCAGGCCTGCCATGTCCCCTCGGCCAACCCCCTGGTGAGGGAACCCCCACACTTCCTCAGCCCCTATATCCCTTCTCACTAGGGTACCAGGTAGAACAGTTAGATACAGAACCACACCAGGTACCAGGTACAGAACCACCACTAGGTTCCAGGTACAGAACCACCACACTGTACAGGTACCAGAGTACAGAACCACCACTAGGTACCAGGTACAGAACCACCACCACTAGGTACCAGGTACAGAACCACCATCACTAGGTACCAGGTAGAACAGTTAGATACAGAACCACCACCATCTAGGTACCAGGTACAGAACCACCACTAGGTACCAGGTACAGAACCACCACCACTAGGTACCAGGTACAGAACCACCATCACTAGGTACCAGGTAGAACAGTTAGATACAGAACCACCACCTCTAGGTACCAGGTACAGAACCACCACTAGGTACCAGGTACAGAACCACTCACCACCAGGTACCAGGTTACAGAAAACCACCACCTAGGTACCAGGTACAGAACCACCATCACTAGGTACCAGGTACAGAACCACCATCACTAGGTACCAGGTACAGAACCACCATCACTAGGTACCAGGTAGAACAGTTAGATACAGAACCACACCAGGTACCAGGTACAGAACCACCACTAGGTACCAGGTACAGAACCACCATCACTAGGTACCAGGTACAGAACCACCATCACTAGGTACCAGGTACAGAACCACCATCACTAGGTACCAGGTAGAACAGTTAGATACAGAACCACCACCTCTAGGTACCAGGTACAGAACCACCACTAGGTACCAGGTACAGAACCACCACCACTAGGTACCAGGTACAGAACCACCACCAGGATACCAGGTACAGAACCACCATCACTAGGTACCAGGTACAGAACCACCATCACTAGGTACCAGGTAGAACAGTTAGATACAGAACCACCACCTCTAGGTACCAGGTACAGAACCACCACCAGGTACCAGGTACAGAACCACCACCAGGATACCAGGTACAGAACCACCACTAGGTACCAGGTACAGAACCACCACTAGGTACCAGGTACAGAACCACCACTAGGTACCAGGTACAGAACCACCACTAGGTACCAGGTAGAGAACCACCACTAGGTACCTGGTAGAGAACCAGCACCAGGGTACCAGGTACAGAACCACCACTAGGTACCAGGTACAGAACCAGCACCAGGTTACCAGGTAGATAGAGAACCACCGCTAGGGTACCAGGTCTCTGATCCTGGTTTCTAACCCTGGTCTCTAATCCTGGCCCTGGTCTCTGGCCCTGGTCCTGGTCCTGGTCTCTGACCCTGGTCCTGGTCTCTGGCCCTGGTCTCTGGTCTCTGACCCTGGTCCTGGTCTCTGGCCCTGGTCCTGGTCTCTGACCCTGGTCCTGGTCCTGGTCTCTGACCCTGGCCCTGGTCCTGATCTCTGGCCCTGGTCTCTGGTCCTGGTCTCTGACCCTGGTCCTGGTCTCTGGTCCTGGCCCTGGTCCTGGTCTCTGGTCCTGGTCCTGGTCTCTGACCCTGGTCCTGGTCTCTGTCCCTGGCCCTGGTCCTGGTCTCTGGTCCTGGTCCTGGTCTCTGACCCTGGCCCTGGTCCTGGTCTCTGGCCCTGGTCCTGGTCTCTGGTCCTGGTCCTGGTCTCTGACCCTGGTCCTGGTCTCTGGCCCTGGTCCTGGTCCTGGGCCCTCCCTGGTGTGTCCCCAGCAGGTGCACCAGAGGCTGGTCCGGCGGGGCCCGGTGCGGACGCTGAGCCTCCCGGTGCAGGGCAGCAGCAGCCTGGGCCTGCCGCTCTACACCAACCCCATGATGTTCTCCTCCAGCGCCCGGCCGCTGCAGGACGCCCGCCACGCCCACCTGGACCCCACCGACTTCAGCCAGGACGGACAGCTACGGTGAGACCGCACCACCTGACCCCGTCTTATATGACCCACTGTGAGGTCAAATTCATCCAGAGCTCCTCACACTGAGTCAGAGACAGGTCATTAAGGAGCAGGTAAGGGTTGGACCCGTCTCTGTACTGTCTAGCCCCTACCTGCTCCTTAATGACCTGTCTCTGTACTGTCTAACCCCTACCTGCTCCTTAATGACCTGTCTCTGTACTGTCTAACCCCTACCTGCCCCTTAATGACCTGTCTGTACTGTCTAACCCCTACCTGCCCCTTAATGACCTGTCTCTGTACTGTCTAACCCCTACCTGCTCCTTAATGAGCTGTCTCTGTACTGTCTAACCCCTACCTTCCCCTTAATGACCTATCCCTGTACTGTCTAGTCCCTTCCTGCTCCTTAATGACCTGTCTCTGTACTGTCTAACCCCTACCTGCCCCTTAATGACCTGTCTCTGTACTGTCTAACCCCTACCTGCCCCTTAATGACCTGTCTGTATTGTGAGAGCTGGGTAGAGGGGGTTCTAATGTCCATGTCCTCTGCAGGATGCTGCTGAACCAGCCCATGCAGACTCTGGTCCCCAACAACAGTGTGACCCCCCAGACCTCCCAGTGTAACCCCGGACTCTCTCAGACCAAGTGAGTACCTCTCTCTCTCTCTCACACTTTTTGATTTTTTTATTTGTATAACTTTTGTATCTCTTGCTAAATTTGACTCTTAACACTTTTTATGAACCATCGCTACGAAGGAGTGACTTATCATCACTTCTTGTTCTTTAGTCGAACTCAGATGACCATCGCCTTGTGATGAGTCTCTGTACCCCAGAATGACCATGTTATACCGCAGCTGATCCTAAGAAACCTTGACCTCTGACCCTAACCTGACCTCTGACCTCCAGGTACACGGTGGAGCAACAGCTGATGGGCCAGTCCTTCACCATGCAGCAGGTCAACTGTAACGCCGTGCTGGTCCCCTCCCCCGTCTTCACCTCGCCCTTCGTCATCCCCCACAACAGCTTCATCACCCACCAGCCACAGGCCGCCTACCAGCAGCCTACCCAGCATGCACCGCTCCAGCTGCAGCAGCCCCAGCAGTTCTTTCAGGTCTGTGGTCTGATCAAACTTTATTGATAAGATACTTTTTTTACAAAACAGCAGAATAACAGGCTGCCCAACGGAGACAAACAACACGAATACACAACATGAGCACAACATGAATGAACACACGAATACAGAATGACTACACAACATGAGCACAACAAGAATACGGAATGACTACACAACATGAGCACGAAACGAATAAGAAACATGACACAAACATGGATTGGGTTAAACATGGGGAGTCAGAGACACTCAGAGGTGGAGAAGAGAGTACAACAGAGTTGTTTGGATGGCTGGACTAGCAGTAGTTTACCGCTACTGACATGACTGTTCTGGATGTTGGAATTCACTATTGGGCATTTATCATCAACATTTATTTCATCATCATGACTCTACTGTCCCATATCTGATATAAACAGTGACTCTGCTGTCCCTTATCTGATATGAACAGTGACTGCTGTCCTATATCTGATATAAACAGAGTGACTCTACTGTCCTATATCTGATATGAACAGTGACTCTACTGTCCTATAACTGATATGAACAGAGTGACTACTGTCCTATATCTGATATAAACAGAGTGACTCTGCTGTCCTATATCTGATATAAACAGAGTGACTCTGCTGTCCTATATCTGATATGAACAGAGTGACTCTACTGTCCTATATCTGATATGAACAGTGACTCTACTGTCCTATATCTGATATGAACAGTGACTCTACTGTCCTATATCTGATATGAACAGAGTCCTGGCTCTACTGTCCTATATCTGATATTAACAGAGTGACTCTACTGTCCTATATCTGATATGAACAGAGTGACTCTACTGTCCTATATCTGATATGAACAGTGACTCTACTGTCCTATATCTGATATGAACAGTGACTCTACTGTCCTATATCTGATATGAACTGAGTCCTGGCTCTACTGTCCTATATCTGATATGAACAGTGACTCTACTGTCCTATATCTGATATTAACAGAGTGACTCTACTGTCCTATATCTGATATGAACAGAGTGACTCTATTGTCCTATATCTGATATGAACCGAGTGACTCTACTGTCCTATATCTGATATGAACAGAGTCCTGGCTCTACTGTCCTATATCTGATATTAACAGAGTGACTCTACTGTCCTATATCTGATATGAACAGAGTCCTGACTCTGTTTCTCCTACGTCCTCCAGATGCAGACTCAGGGTCTGCTGCACAGCGGCTCCACGCCAGCCTTCCTGCACGCCACCAACATACCGCAGCAAAGCACTCTGGGATACATTCAGCAGCAGCCGCAACAACAACAACAACAACAACAACACAACAGAGACAGCAGCAGCAGCAGCAGGCAGCAGCACTCCCAGAACCAGCCGGGCGGCATGTCGGACTTCCAGAACATGCTGACGCGGTAGCTCCACCTCCCCCGGGCGGAGGGACGACGACCAGACGCCGGGCGGCCTGAGGCGACGTTGGGGACGAGGGGGAAGCAGAGTCCCGCTGGACGTGTGAACCGAGGCCCTGCAGTCTTCACTGAGGTCTTCAGAAGAGCTGGACCTGAGCTGGACCCGCCTGAGGGGGATCGCTCGCTGCCACAAGGAGGCGCCTCGTATTGGCACGGCGCTGGCCGTTGGGATCCGGGCTGTTTTTCTGCGCTGGCGTTGGAGATAAGAGACAAGGGAGGAGGAGGAGGAGGGGCTATAGCTCCCTGGACCACAGTCTGTCGGACTGAAGAGCCAAGTCGTTGCTATGGGGTCCGTTGCTAGGAGACTGTTGCTAGGAGCCCTCACTAAGGTTGATGGGGCCCCATCGTTTGCGGCCCATTGCTAGGGGGCCGTCATCAGGGCTGCAAGAAGCCCATCACTAGGGGCCCTGTTTTTAGGTAGGGTCACAATGGGCTGTTGCTAGGTGGGGTCACTAGTGGCTGTTGCTAGGGGCCCTGGTTGCATCCATTCGTCCGTTGGCGACCGTCATACAGGAAGATGAGCTGGTGTCCTCCCCGCCCCCAGAAGAGCAGTAACTGGGGTTCTCTGTGTTCCTTTGCCTTGTTCGTACTGCTAGTGTCCGGTTCCCCCACCCAGCACATAGATCCAAGATGGCCGAAAGGCGAATGAGTCCTATTGCCCCGCCCTCCTCCTTCTACAAAACTAGCATACAGCTCTTAACTCTGTTCACGAGCTCTGATGGGTCCCACACTGGTGGTCTGACAACCCCCTCTTCTGCCTTATCACTCCACTCTGTAGCACTAGTGTTTCATAGCAGTACCAACCAATAGAGTTCAAGCACTCGATTCCCACCGTTGGAGTTGAGACCCCGATCTGGGACTGAAGGGGGGTGAGCTGGTCTTGAGTAGTGATCAAGGGTACCAGCAGATGTGCCTTGCCCAGCCGTGGTTTCTCCCTGCTTGGGGTGGGAGGGGGGTGTATGACCATGGCTGTAAAACCTGCTCAGGTCCCGGAACATACAGTAGACCCGTTGTGTTTTCAGGGCCCGGCACTTTGTCCCACGCCACTCAGAGGCAGAGACTTCAGTTTGTCTTGGGCAAGCGATATATGGAAACTTCTATAAGGATACACATCCCCCATTACAGAAAGAATATCAGCATCATTTATCCCTGAGGATAACCAGACTTTTGCAACATTACTTCTGGGATTTATGATCGAGGGGTTGATGCATCGACATGATGTGGTTTTGATACGACAGAGAGAAGGAACTAATAGCCAGCAAGATTGACTTTACATATATTGGAGTAGAGTAGCCCTTCACAGATTATAGCTACTAACAGAAGAAGTTTGTTTCTTACTTCAAGAACGACGAGAATACGACCGGCCACACTTTCCCATCGCTCAACACTGAGGGAACCAAAACGATCGGCTGTTTGAATATCTGTTAAATGTCTGATACAATGCAAGTGAGAGCTCTGGAGTCTGAAGACGTCTGAGGAGAAGGTTGGAGTGTTGGACGTACGTTCTGCGACTTCTCTCAGGGGGATTCTGGACGCAACCCTCTTCATTTTAGTTTCATCTATTTTATTTTGTTCCAATCTCCCATCCACTCCAAACCAGCCATATTTATACATTCTTAATATTTATATATAGTTATGTATGTAGTCCTTCAGGTGGCTCTTGCCAACCACTGACAAAATACAAAACAACTCTGATGCTCTGATCAGATTTGGCTCTGACATTATCTCTGACAAATCATCTAAGATGTTAGTTTGATGTTTGGTGTTGATTTCCAGTACTTTGTGACTGGGGGAGGGAACTGGATATACACACAAATTAAAATAACTTTTTCAAAAGTTGACAATCAGAAAAAATATGAGAGTAGGTTAATGTAAGAGTTTAATACTATACGTCTCAGTTGCTAATTAGTAAGCGTTTCCAAAGAGTCACAATTTAGGATTTTGTTCACTCTAAGGACCATGGTGATGCTAGGCGAATGAATTAACCAGGTACTTCTAAGTTAGTACCACTAACCAGGTACTTCCTGGCTAGTGGTGCTAGCCAGTGGTGCCAACCAGGTACTTCCTGGTATGTAGGGGCAGTTGCGTTTAAAGGTGCTGTTGTCACTTGAAAGAGTTAGGAAAACGTTGAGCATGTATGTTTATACCTATTGAACTCTTGACGATTCACATTTTTAAAGGAATGTTACTTTATACTCTTGTGTTTCACAACCTCCTTGTATATTACTGTATAAATAAGCCAATTTACCAAATTATTTGGAAATATTTTTTATAAAAATCACATTCCTCTGACCACAAATATAAAGAGTTTATCTCACCAGGTACAAATGTGTCAGCAAACGAGTGTATTCACATGAACTGATCTCAGCAGAGCAAAAATAAGATTTATACACGATGGACTGCCTCAACACGTCTCCTTGTACTTACATTTGTAGGAAAAGCCTATTCTGCTATTGTTTGTTTATTTTAAATTGCTTCCTGGCATCTATATAAAAGAAGACGCAACTCCAAGTAACCTTGCATAACTCTGGATAAACTAGCACAACTCTGGGTACGCTAGCTCTGCTAATCCGTGGATTGAGTAAGAAATGCTTCAAATGCCAACTGCCCACTGCAGGGTAGGGACACAATCACACCAGCGAATGACTTTCAAGCATTTTTGTGATTTTGTAGAGACCGATCACGACGCGGCTTCGCTGTGTTTCTGGGGTCAGTGCAACTTGGTTCTGCCAGGGATTACACTCCCATCATTATTTTCTTCAGTATTTTCCAAATATTGACCTTGTTAAAAAAAAACGATACCACAAGGGCTAAGTGTTTGTATCAAGTTATTAATTATAAAATCAAATGAAGTCCGTTATAATATTTTTATTACCTGCCATTAAAGTAGTGATCTCGAAGATTTCCAGTTTATTCTCTTCCCCGATTAGCGGCCATTGTTCCCAGATATACGAACTCTGTCACCACTGACCAGCTGGTAATTTTCAAGATACAAATGCAAGGGCTTGTTATCACTGGGTCGTAGGCTCAACCACCATGGTGACCATCAGCGATGGGGCCCCCATTTACTACCTTTTACCCTCTAGT
Source organism: Melanogrammus aeglefinus (assembly GCA_900291075.1). Lineage (NCBI taxonomy): Eukaryota > Metazoa > Chordata > Actinopteri > Gadiformes > Gadidae > Melanogrammus > Melanogrammus aeglefinus. The sequence goes on along the minus strand of OLKM01000480.1, from coordinate 7,993 downwards.
GACATCACAAGTGGCAGTGTCTCTACTTGTAAGTTCACTGAGGGTAGAAAGGTACATTTCTTAGTAAGAGGGAAAAAACAAAGCTTTGACGGGTATTTTCTAAGACAATAGTGGTTCATGTACGTCACACAGAATCGTTTTGTTGAGTAAATGTCTCATGAATCACCTTGTGGAATAACTGGGTAAATCTACTTGTTCCTATTTTTGATTTTTTCGTCTGGAATTCTCCCGTCAGTTTCTTTGAATGAGCCTGAACTTCGAGACTGACCCGAAGGGTCAGAGAAGTGAAGTGTTGATTACGTTTGTTTAAAGATGCTCGAACGTTGGTTTGGTTGCAGTGTGTCCATCTGACCTGAGCTGTTCTGGCCTGTGCACGGTTTATGGTAAATCTGTGTTTTCCTATCAAGTGAGACTCTTTTTAAACGGCATGCGATGTCAACAAGAGCGAGGAATACACTGCCACACCCGACCACGGGTTTCTGCTCGTACATAAATCCGATTTCTACGGCCATCTCTGCCCTTGGAGCGCAGAAACCCTGAAGATATTGTACATAAGAATGTAAAAAGTCCAGAGTAAACATTCTTTTATAATATATATGAAAAAATATATATAAATATGTGTTACAAGATTTTAAAACGGAAGTGATTTTGTAACAGATGAAGTGTCTTACTAGCGAACGTTCACGTTGTGTTGCACAGTCATTCGAATGGCTCGTTGGGTATTTTCTGTATTCACCATCAAAATAAGCTTTAAAATATTGTTGACATTGTTTCGAAATAAATGAATAAATGTGTTTACATTCCAAAATGTTATTGGATACAAATTATATAATGTTCCATTCAATTATTTATGTGTTGTGAAATTCAGTTGAAATAAATATTTTTAAGCGTACATGTTTGCGATCCAGAATCCTTGACGATTTACTCAACTGTAGTAATGTGATTTCAGGTCAGCGCTGAGGGACACTTAGCTGCTGCAATAACTCTTTCTACTTTAAAAGCATTTTAACAACAGAACCAAACATGTTTATTTAAAGGTTGGGTATGGGATTTGAGAAACGCCAGCAGATTTTGAAAATACATAACTCAAATGGTCCTACCCCCTCTCCTTCAACGCTGACTCTGACTCCACCCATTCCAAGTATATGGATGCACAATCATGCACGAGCGAACACAGATGCGCGAGAGCAAGCAATTAGCTAGTTAGCTAGCTTAGCTACCGCAGGATAACAACAAACAGAAGCTTGCTCTGGGTCACGAGCTTTGTGTACGTGCACGAAGGGGTCACGCGCGGGGGGAGTGCTATACGACCGTTTGATTGACGTACTTACTGTCCAATGCCACTCGGTGGGTCTGGAAATCATCGGCTGGAGTTTTTCGAGCCCTGCCCGTTCCACAGATGATTGACTTGTTTAATTTTCATGTCAGTACTTCTAACTCAGTGGCTGTAAGTGGGTTATGATAAGGATTAAGTAATTTTGCAAACATGGCCAAAAAAGAGAATTCCATACCCAACCTTTAAAAAAATGATTGAACGTGAAATCACGGTAGCAATCCAACAAGTATCAGTATTTTCCCAAAGTGAAGGCTGCAGCCTTGCTAGAACACTTCCTTGCTAGTGGCGTCCTATGCAGAGGAGGCTAGAGTGCTGGCTAGAGTGCTGCGTGCCCGTAGTGTTCGGAGGGTGGAACGACTTGCTAATGTGGTTCCGTTTCCGCTTTTTAATACCGTTTATTCACTGGTAAATATTTTAATATTTTCATTGTTGAAATTGTTTTTGGTGATTGTTGAAACACCAGCTACGTACATATTAAAACAAATAAGTACAAAATCATTACGTGGCAAAAAAAATCGCACAGGTCTTTAAGCTTCATTTATTGCATTTACATGATGCTATAAAAAGCAATACGTGTGTTTCGCTTTACAAGTGCAATTTTTAAATAACCTGCCCCTGCGCACGCAAGGATTGGGGGAATTTTGGCTTGTTGAGGATCCAGAGGTGCATCCTTGAAAAATCTCGGAATTCTTAAAAACAAAGGAAGTGAAAAGGGAGTGAATTTCCGAGTGTTCTCAACACTGGAACAGTGCTTGTTGGCGTTCTATGATGTAACATCCTTAAAAGGGAAGCCGTTGAGCATGCTTCCTTCACATTGGGGACCAATCCCATCTCCACCCCTTACCCCTCCCCCCCTTCCCCTAAACCCTCAATACAGAGGGGTAAAACGTTCCCCTAAGAAATGAAACACCCCTCCATTATATCGCATCATCATCGCTTGAAGCTCGCGGACTGCTATGTCAATAGAGGCCAAGAGTAGTGCGTTTCCGAATGACAACTAGAAATAATAATAAGGCTTTGAGGCTTTTCCTCAAAGCTCTCCCTTTAAAGGGTGGTTCTTTGGAAGCTTCATTTCAAGGGCTCCGTAGCCCTACGTCTTGGCCCTGACCCTTACCCCAAATGAGAGTTGGGACAGCCCTACACCTGCAAAAACAAGGGGGAGGGGGAAGGGGAAGTGTTGAAATGGGATTGGGCCGGTGCAGGGACAGTGTAAAAGGATGGGGTTTATTTGGACAGGGATAAGTGACAGGGCTAGGCAAGTGATGGTCGGAAAGGCTTCGGGGTTGGTTAACCGGTAGACAGGCAGTCAGGCATACAAGGGGTCGGTGACAGGCTGGTAGTCAGGCAGGCAAGGGTTCGGACTTCGGCAACAGGTAAGCAGGGTGACGGACGGAGAACTAAAGGAGAGGGAAGACAAGCAGATCTTTGAAAACCGCTGGTAGAGCCGATACTGACTAGTTAGTTCTAAACGACGAACTGGCGCCAGCTGAATGGAGATCCCGGCTGAAGTAGGGAATAGAGATTGGAGATTGATGGCAGGTGTGTCGGGAGAATGAGGGGAAGTGGAGTAGAGTGACCACTAGATGGGGGTATTGGACGGCGTAGCAGGAGGCGGCGTAACAAATTGATGCATGGATTGATATAACATCTTTATTTAACTATTGAATTGTAAAAAAAAAAAAAAAAATACGAAAAAGAAATGCAGCCTTTGCGATTTGAAAATTGCGTTTTCTTACATCGCGATGTTGGTTTGAATTCAATTAATCTTTCAGCCCTACCGGCCAGGTGTTGAAAAAGGCACAGCAATGCCTCTTATACCTCATGCGGCTGAGGAAGTTCCGAATAGGGCCCAAGACCCTATGGGCCTTCTCCAGAGAGACGAGAGCCTTCTGACTCCCAAGAATCCCTGAAATTATATTGACATCAGAATATAAAATGAACATACCGTGATATAATACCCTATGCCTCAAATCATACCGTGATATACATTGTAGTTCATACCGTACAGCCCTACTGCTGCCTGTTTCTATTCCATTGCACTTTTGCTCTCATTACTTCTCTCCCTTGTTTTCAATTATTGTAATAAAATAATTTGGTGGGTCTGGTACATAGATGATATAATTCTATGGTGGAGGGGAACAGAAATTGACATTACATAGTTACTTTGAATGCAGCAAATACCAACGTCCAACTGTCTCTTGACTATGATAAAGATACAATACATTTTCTATAAAGATGTTCAGGGGTATCTACATACTATGATATTCAGAGAGGAGGGACATAGAAATAGGCCTACGTTGAACATGATTACTCCACTAAAGTTCTTGACACAGCTCTGATGAGGGCCAGCTCTATTGAACGTAATTCTCTGCTCCATAGAAAGCCAAAAACTGCTAAATGTTTACACACGCTATAGCCCTGACGCATACACTAAACGTAATATAATTTTAAAAGAATTGGAACCTCCTTCAATGTAATGACTCGTTCAATGATATATATATTTTTTCTTCTCCTTTAGAAGAGCACCTACTTTGGGTGACAGACTAGTGCATAGCCATCTACCAGCGAGAAAAAAACAGACACATGGTTACCTAAACGGTAGGCCTACATTAAAATGTGGTCATTGCAAAATTTGTAAAATAGGCAAAAGGTTTTACCCACCCAGTCACATTACATACATTTAGTAGCCTACTAAATATTTCATAAATTGTAAGCCTATTTTATTTATTTTTTGGAATGCTCTCTATTCGATGCTTTTTATATTACTAAACGACGGCTACAAGACCGCCTTGCTGAACATGGATATGCCGCAAAAAGAGGAAACTGTGATTTTGCTACAAGACATTTCAGAGAAGCGCACAATGAAAACGGCATAGTCACCGCTGTAGGGATTGATCATGTGCCCCTTATCTCTAGGGGCACTTTCTCATGTATGGCCCGTTCTGTTTTTGTAACATGGCCAAAAGGGATTAAGCCTAAAGGGATTAGTGGTTTGCTTTCACATGGACTTGAAATCGCCCGTACCTGCAGTCGTGCTTGACTCGTCCATACCATAGACATGTGGTCCATACAGGCAGCACCCAAACAGCAGATGGCGGTAAACAAAAAGAATCGTGTCACTAACGAACGAACCAACGAAAAAGGAGGTGAGGGATACTAGCCTACGTCATAAATTAAGCGACCATGCGAGCGACGGCGGAAAAGACAACACACTTCTCACAATGATGGACGCAAGAAGAATGTTGTTTCTCCGTTTGATAAACGAAGGCACGAACCAAGATGCTGAGGACACTTTGTGTAGTGTATTCGAAGTGCACTTCGAATGTGGACTGGGCTTGTTGTTGTGTCTCTTTATGGTCGCGTTGCTATTACGTAGCTTCCGTTGGCAGCCGTGTCACTTCCTCCTCGAGGAAGAACGGCCCATTGTTTACGTTTGCGTTCCCATGCCCGTGCTAAACTCGTTCTCGTACCACGATACGATCTCTGGAGTAGGTCTTGCGTTCCGTTCTAGTTACAGGGTGGTATGGTACGGCCTGTGTTCACATTGGGACGGGTTAAGGGAATTTGAGGTGAAGTCGTACCGAGTACGCAGTTAGAACGGACATGAGAAAGAGCCCTAGGTAGCCTGGTCCTACCAGACCGTCGTACTTCATTTCATTTGTACAGAAGGTCTGGAACTGCCCAATTGACAAACGTTCACTCACTTGGAGGTGGGTGTCTGTTGAAGTTTTAAAATGATTGGATCTGCCCAGTGCCACTCTGGATCTGCCATAACCAATCGCATGGCGTTTGGTCGTGACGTATGTCATGCGACGGGACCGGCTCCTTCACCACTAACGGAGCCAGCTGGAAAATCAAACTTTTCCAGAACCCAGTGGGGAGAAGCGCCACAACATCATGGCCACCAACAAAACTCAGCAAAGCTTGTTCTTGCTCCGGCTTTAATTGATCGATATTCTGCAGCGATCCCACAACAGACCGAATAGCTTCTCTCGTATCCTTCTCCATTGTCTTCCTGGTCTTCCTCTGACTACAACTGAAACTGCCGCGCGACCTTGAACGTCATCGTTCTCAGCCACTCCCTCTGTTCGCTGATTGGTCACACAGAAATTTGTTCGGGCAAAATCCCACTAACAAGCCCCAGGCCCAGACTGACTACTGAAGGGAAAATGAAATTTGGCCGGAAGTAGGTGGGCGGGCGGAGCCAGGCTAATCTCTAGGAGGGGTGATAGACAAAAAAACGCTGAACCAAGAAGAAAGTCGCTAGATCTATTAACTAGATGACATACCCAGGATTGAATGATTGTACTGAAACTTTAGAGTTAATGAGCTGTTTAGTGACTGTTTCAATTATTTTGATTGTAATGCTATGATTATTATTCAACACTGGAGCCATTCTATGTTTGTCATGGCTATTTATTTATTTTGTGATCATATTATATGATTTAGGCTGCATTATGAGTAATTTGTTGCCTCCACCTACTCCATGGAGCGAGTTTACCAATAGCTATGACTTGATATACCTGCCGGTACACCTTATTTACGATACATGCCCTGATGAAGGCCTACAATGGCCGAAACATGTTGGCAACTTTTAAGAATTCTATTATAAATTAGCCTATTTATTAAAGAATTATTTTTTTTAGTTAAGAACAATGCCTTGGTCAGCTTATCGTTTTAGAAACTATGTTTTTGTATACCAAAGAGCAACTTCGCACTAACTGATTCACTTCAGAACTACGCCGTAGCCCTCCAACCTGTCTACCTAGTCCGATCTCCAGCTCCTCCTAGCTGAGTGTTGATGTTTCCCTGAGCCAAGACACTTGACCCTAACTGCTCCTGACGAGCTGGCTGTCGCCTTGCATGGTTGATTCTGCCGTCGGTGTCAATGTTTGTATTAACTGATGTAAGTCGCTTTGGATAAAAGCATCTGCTAAATGCCCTAAATGTAAATGTACCTTACTACTTCTGTCCATTTGTTTAGATTTCTATTGTTTCGATTATATTGTTATTTCATTGATATTTCTAACTTTTTGTTTGATGCTGCAAGCAGGGGAGCCAGAACACATTTCACTGTAGTATACTTCTACAGTGAATCTAAGGAAATGTACCGTACACTATTTGATAAATATATCAACTATTCTCAGTGAATGCAGAGCCAGAGTAGAGGTAGGAAGGTTGACCTGACGTCTTATTTGATCAATGAAGTCTATTGAACTTATAGCTAGAACTTATGTGTAACTGCACAAGTAGTAACATCAATTGAATCCCATACCACATATAAACAATAACAGGTTATTCTAACCTCAACTATTTTAAGGCATTCCACTTCTCCAAATTGGGTGGGGTGAAACTGGCTTTGAATGCATTTTTAACTGTCATTACCTGTTTCACCTGTGTGTCCTGTCAAAGATAAGATACAAATTGACTTCAGGCTGGAGTCGTGCCATCGGACACGGGGAATTCTGCGCAGGTACTTGTTATTTGATGCATAGGCTAATTTGTCATCACCTTTGTGGATTTTCCATGTCTCGCATCCATCCAGCAAGACAGTTAATACCAAGGTCTTTTACAGTCATCACTTTGTCGATTAGTTCCTGAATCACTTGCTGATTTAAGCATGGTCAATTTGGTTTCTGTTCTTTCCGTCTGGTGATATCCGTGTCGCTTTGTGAATGGTTTTATGTGGAACTAATGTTCCTGTTACTTCTAGCTCATTCATGTTGCACATATCGCAAAACCTTACTCCACTGTCGTTCCGCACTCCTAGCCCATGTTTCCCCATAACTCTTTCATAATTCACATTTTGCTCTCACACCTTTGCATTCATTTCTCCGGTGACAATCAACATATCATGAGAATTCCTCCTATCCAGTACATATTGTAGCCTTGAGTAGAACTCATCCTTGATTCCTTCATCTGCATCCTCAGTTGGTGCGTAAACATGTATCAAGATCGTCATATTTGCAATAAGTGCCTTGACATTCTTGAGGACTCTTGGCTTGGATGATTCCACTCGCCAAATTTGGTGTACCATTTCGCAAAGGGCTCCAGCGGCTTCTTTGAACATAAGTATACTTACCCCAGCTCTGTGGATATCATAGTATACTCCCAGCTCTGTGGTTCATTGGTCTCTTCAGAGTTCCAAGCTCCATCCAACCTGCGCACATTCCAGTTTCCTGTCCTCTTGGTGTGTTTCGGGTGCACCAATGACCCTATCAGGCCGTCTTTCTGGCTTAGCGCTGTGGCCCCCAACCTGGAGGGCCAGGGGATCACTCTTCATCTGGCCGCCTCCTACGACTGCTGCAGACTTTGGTGATAAAAAGTCCATATTCGATTATTGTGGAAATATTCGATTTTGCGATATAATAAACAATGGTGTCATGAGGTCTACTTTGCTTGGGTTTCAAGGAACATGCACACAGATCACTGATTTCCATTTAAAAATGTTTATTTCTCAACTCAAACATACAAACTTAAACTAGCACACAAAATACAAATGCTAAAAAATGTGTTCAGTACTGTTTTCAAAATAACAATATTTTACAAAATTAAATAAAAAAAATAAATAAACGGCATCTGCCGTGCAACTTGTATTGCGGGCCTTTTGTGGTTATAATCGCACAGGCTGAGTATCCGGGAATTCAGCGATTCTGA
>OLKM01000479.1:271769-298192 GCA_900291075.1 Melanogrammus aeglefinus | reverse complement strand
GCCCCCAGTTCACCTCGTCAGGATGTGGCGTGCATCGTGTGCGGCTTTAGGGCCCACGCCCAGCCTGTCCTCCGGGTCCACCCCGTGTCCAATGGCACATCGGAGCGGGCCAACCAAGGAGATGGAGGCCGCAACTCCGTGTGTCTCCCACGCAACCCCTCTCTGACCTCTCGCTTCCCTGGGTCGAGTATGCCCACTACACCGCTGTGTCAAACGCATTCCACCGCTTGTCCCGTTTATGGGCCTCGCTGGGAGTTTACCAAACCGCCCTTGTTTCCCGAGGTTTTTGAGGAGGAGATCTCTGCCGGTCTGTCCAGGGCTCATATGCGCAAGGTGCCGGCGCACTGAAGCGCACACGGGCACCGCACTGCTCCGCGCATCCTCCCGTCCAACTGCAGGCAATAGGCGCCGTCTGCTGGCCCCCAGTACACTCCCGGACGTCGGTGTGCGCTCGGGGAAGGATTTCCCTTGAAGGGGATCTCCCTAAGATCTCTCCCGGTTATCGGCCCTTTTGGGTGGGTCTATCATCCAACCCTGTGCGTTCGTCTCTTGACTCCCTTTCATCTCTCCGTGTCATCCGACCTTCCATGTCTCCCACTCAGCCTGTCTGCCACCAGCCCGTTGTCTCTCCTGCTCCGCCTTCCACCTCCCACCCAGGGTCATCGACAAAGCCATCCGGCGTGGACTAAGGGTTCCGCCGCCTCCTTGGAGTACGTCGGCCGCCGGCCGGCCACCAGTATCATTGTCGACTGAGGGGGTCACGGGCGCCGAGGAGCGCTCCTGGGTTCCCCGGAGGAGTATCCTGCGATGCCTCGCTGGTTCGGTATTTCCATCGGACCATCCTTCGGTGTGGGTCGTCCGCCGGCTGTGGGTCGTCCGCTCGAGAGGCGTCCTAGAGAGGGTACTTCACGTTAGGCCTGCTACACGATCCGAATCACCGCCATCTAGTGGCTATTGGACGCGGTGGGCCTCCTTCTTTCCTGCCATCGGGAAATGATTATCTTTAATGATCGTCCCTACATCAGCGGGGATTTACTACCAGCCGGCGGCCAGTTCGTCGTTACGTCTTCACAGTCAGTATCGGTCACCAGCGTTTCTCGCAGTACTTTTCAGCCAGCTGTTCCCGTAGGTGACTCTCCCCTTCCCTTTTCTAGTATTCGCCGGTCGCAACCCCGTGCTGCGACGACCCGCCTGCCGTCGCATCCCTTGCTTGCCTCCGGTTCCTTGATCCTGCTGTTCTGACTCTCCTTCTGGTTCCTGATCCTCGCACTGTCTGCACTCTCCTGCCGGTTCCTGCATCCGCCGGTTGACGAGATTACCCGCCGCTGGTTCCTGATCCCTGCCTGTCTGGACTCTCCTGCCGGTTCCTGATCCCTGGCCTGTCTGACTCTTCTGCCGGTTCTACTGATCCCCTGCCTGTCTGACGTCTTCCTTCCTGGTTCTTGATCCTCGCCTGTCTGACTCCTCCTGCCGGGTTCCTGGATCCCCACATGTCTGACTGCTCGCCTGTTACGGAATAAACCTCATTCCTTTATTCCGTCTCCGTCTCCCTGTGTCCAGCATTTGGGTCCCCTCGTCTGCCCCCTTGACAGCAGATGGGGACAGTAAACTAACACTGGCATGAAACTGTCCTCAAAATCAGAACAACATGGAAGAAATACAAAAAACAGCACACCAACTGTACGTGACACATACTAACAAGGACGAGAGAGAAACAATATCTTGACATGGTGAAAGTTCAAATCCAAAGTTTCACAAGACAAAGTCAGACAGGGAAAAGCACATACAGCAAGACTCAAAAGGAGTTAAAAAGGAGAGAAGAGGCTGTGGCCGGTGTGGTGAAAAACACCTCGCAATTCCCTCAATAACTGTGCTGCACGAGAGGCAGAGAGTGGCAGAAAAATGCCATAAGAAAGGCCATTATGCAGTTGTATGCAGAATCAGGTCATAGTGGATGCAATTGGCCCTTCGGCTAAGTTTGGTTCCCCTCCCCTAAACAGCATCTAACCCAATCCTACGTTAGCAACCGTGTGTGTAGCAACGAGAGGGTCTGTCCAAGCTTTGCAGGCAGATCTAATATGCCGAGAGGCGTGGGCGCATATGGGACCTGTAAATCGACACCCCGATACTATCAGACCAGTGTGACGAAGGTTGGTGTCAATTTTTCCCCGTCCCAAGCCCAGACCAAGAAGAGAGTGTGCAACGCGTGATTAAAGCAGTGTGGAAGACCACTTCAAACAGCTGAATCACGGAAAGATTATTAAAGAAACGTATGTTATAAGCGCATCATCACGTACTTATCATAAGTAACAAAAAAGACTCAGACTAATCAAACCCTAAATAATATCCTAAAACATGTAAGTACCTGCTACTGTGTGTAGTGGGGCAATCAAATAGGTCTCCGTTTGCGGTCACCGTCTGGCCTTTTGGCGACCCTCACATACGATGATATGGGACAGCTTCTCATTATTACTCCGTCGGGTTTATGCCATTGTTGTGGCACAGCTTGTGCAGGGCTTCGTTGGGCTTTCTCTTGGCTGCTGTTTTATTTCTCCAAAGGTATGAATCAATTCCCACTATTATGGGAACAATATCCTGCGCCGCTGTAAAACAAAATACAACCGGTGGTATATCGTCCGCCAGCAAGACGATATTGCTGGATATACCTCAAATCGCCATTCTGCAGACACTTCTGTCGCTTCTCTGATATATCAGAACCGTTTTTCTGTTCAAAATATTGTGAGGTGATTTCCTTGGAAATTGTGTAGATGGTATCATTGAAAACGCCATATTTCTTTTGCTAGGAGCGAACAGCTTTGGACAGGATATAGCAACAGTAACTAAGGGCGCGGTGCTTAGCGAAGGTCAATTATGAGCCAGGATGTGGAAGCTGTTTTTCTGGAGCAATGTCGGCAGGTGAGCAGCAAATTTTGGAAAAAGACGCTGAATGTTTAAATGGGCAGCAAACCAACCTTTAAGCTGGCCCACGGGTGTGACAGCCATTTCACTATAGTCTACTCTCAGAAAAAACAGCATGGTCATACTAACTAGAGCGGTGAATGACCACTATGTTTGGGACCTAGCAACAAACCCACCTTAATGTGAGAGTTCAGTTTAATGGCACAATAACATTCAAACGGACAGACCCACAACTTCAATCTGTTTATGTAATAGACAGGTTAGCCACAAACTCTGCTTGGCCTTCCAGCAATACAAAAGCACTGCATTACTGCGACCAGCGTTGAACTCTGCATTCAGGAGCTGTCAGCAGACTTTTAAGAGCCCAGTACCCCAACGTTTTTACAGGCTGAGGACGCCTGTAAGGGGAGTACAAATTATGCTGAAGAAGGACGCCAAGCCTTATGCTTTATCCACTGCCACGTTCGGGTACCACTAACCCATGGTGGACAAAGTTAAATAGAGGAACTCCAACAGAATCGGAGAAAATGGAAGTAATTGCACCCATCCAATGAGCCCAAAGATTGGTGCGCAGGATGGTGGTAGGCACCAAAGCCCAACGGAAAAAATCAGAATCTGTGTTGATTCTAAACCCACCTAAATGAGGACATATGCTGCTGTGAGAGAGCACTCATCTGCCTGCTGTTGATGAAAGCTTTGGCGAAGCTTTCAGGTGCCAACAGTGTTCACAAAACTCGATGCTACTGCAGGATTCTTGGCAGGTGCCCCTGACCCAGACTTCAGCTCCGCTGACCACATTCATCACACCTTTTGGAAGGTACTGTTTCCACAGATTGCCATTTGGAATCTCATCGGCACGCGAGCACTTCCAAAAGCGTCTGACACAGATGCTGGCAGGACTGGAAGGGGGCCGTGCTGTCATGCAGATGACTATCTTGTCTTGTGGGACGTCTCGTGAACAACACGACCACAGGCTGCACCCAGGTGTTGAGGTGACTCCCAAAAGGAGGGGTTGACACTCAACAACGATAAATGCAAGTTTGCTGTGGATCGGGTCACTTTTCCTGGGTCACCGTCATCAGCGCACAGAGCATCGATGCAGACCCAGGTTAAAAACCCTAAAAATAGGGTGCAACCAGGGTTCAAAATTAAGCGGTCACCAGTGGCGACTAACTTTGAGAAACCTTTTGGCGAGTGAAGGAAAGCCGGCTAACCGGACCACTTCTGGCGAGTGAAAAAAAATAGTGTCCGGTTCAAACTACTTTGATGTTCCTCCCGCCCCGGGCTGTGACGCTTTGGTTGTGCGACGATTGTCGTGCCAGATCCTCAAGCTCACAACATGCTGTAAGCACGGATTTGTGAGCTTGTAGATCTGCGATCCGCCATTTTCTCTGTTAGTCCCGCCCCGTATCCAGGGAGACCGACCGATTGTGTGTTCAGCTGCCGACAAGCGGTAAAGGAGAGGGAGAAACAACACCAAGAAAAGAGGCCATAAAGGCCAGTGGCCGTAACTGTTCCCCGCGTCGAGGAAAATGTGTTGGAGGCAACATTCCTGGGAGGTGTGTCCACCCTCCAAATCCCGAGAAACGGAAAAAAACAACCAGGCTAATCACCGTAACGACGTAGCGACCACCGGGCCGAGACTGGCTGTGAGTTACGCTAGAAAGTTCAACCAGAGATGGTTCCACGACAGAATCAGGCCAAACCGAAGAGAAGTAAAGTGAAGTAAAGTTGATTAGTTGATTTATATCTGCTTTAACAATGCAAGTAAATACATTAAATGTTAATATTTTTTAAGAAAAAAGAAAGTATGTCTAAGAAATAAACCTTGAAGGAAAAAAAAAGGCAAATTTGACTCACATTCCCTTTAATTCCACACAATAATATGCTAATATTGCTATGATATGTGTTAAAATGCTTATGAGTGTATTATACAGTTATAAACACATTAAAAAATTATACAATCTACACAATGAAAATATATACAAAGAGAGCTATACATAATTTTGGCCAGTAGATATTTTCAAGCTCACTATGCCAGTTGGCCAGTGAGCAAAAAAGTTAAGTTTGAACCCGTGGTGCAACTTAACATATGCATGCCTGAAAAATGGATAACTGACAAAAATGTTTTGTTTTTTTCTTGTTATGGTTTTTTTCTCGATGAAGAAGGCTTTTGAAAAGCTAAAGGTAGACAGGAACACAATTGCCTGGACTGCTGTGATTGCAGAGCTGTTCCTCACCTTCCCGGATCGTTTCAAAGAGCTCAATAGAGAGCATGATGATAAGATAGCCGACTTCGCACAGAGCTGCAGGAATGCTATTACAAAGGAGTATGGCAGAGGTCATCAAACTGAAAACAAAAAAAAGGGCACGCTCCTCCCGATAATGTACAAATACACTTAAGGGCTTGGGTTTTAGGTTCAAAGGGGCATGGGTTCTAGGTTCAAAGGGGCATGAGCAACAATGAAAGTTTGTTCAAATCAGTGAATAATCTCCTCACAATCCCCTCAACAAAACGGTGGTGTTTATAGTTGAGTTTGATTTTTTAATCTATTTTGAGCAGCTGTTTAAAATATATTCAATCTTAAATAATGCAACTGTTTTGTTCTCGGTACTTGTTCATTTAAGGGCTGTAAAGTGATTTTTGGTTCCTATTTCATTTTTGCGCCCAACTGTATACATTTTTTGTTTCGTGTCTTAAGATAAATAATAATGATAATAAATAAAAAAAGAGAAAGAAGACCGTCTACTTTGTAGTAGCGGGTGCACGTCAGTAGGACCAATAGCAGACAGTTCAATGCAAGGATAATTAAACTAAGGCAGGAACAGGCTGAGCGGGAACACAGGACACACAGGACACTCAACAGACTAGTTCGACATGAACAAAGAAAAGATAGATTAAATACACCACAGTGCACGCACTCGAGTAACAGCTGAAACACATTAGGGAGGCAGCAGTAATGACACAGGCGAAACCTGACATGGGGAGAAACAAGACAGACAAAGTAAACAGGAACCACCAAGTACAAGACAAGGACAGACAGACATGACAGTGCCCCCTCAAGGCGACTACCAGGCGACCCACGACACGCAAATAAAAAGGAAAATCAATCAAATATGGGCGTGGAGGGAACCAGGACACAAAAACAATTCTGAGGCTGCACGGGAAAACCAAGGTGCCGGCATTCGCGCAGACGAGGTAGAAGGCGGCCCTTCTGGAAGGTCTGGAAGGCGGAACCCCTCTGGATGGGAAGGTATAGGGCGGGCCCCTTCTGGAAGGTTTAGAAGGCGGGATCCCTCTGGAAGGCGAGGTAGAGAGCAGGCCCCTTCTGGAAGGTTTAGAAGGCGGCGGCACCCTCTCTGGAAGGCAAGGTAAGAGGGCGGGCCCCTTCTGGAAGATCTGGAAAGAGGGGCCACCCTCGGGAAGGGGTAGGGTTCAGAACCGGGACAGGGCTCAGGGACCAGAGTCATCTTCAGGGGCTGGAGAGAAATGTGAACCGGATGGCACTGCCGAACCTCCACTCACACCCCCAATCCGATAGTCCGTAAGGCACCGTCCAATCCGGGCCTTGAAGGCGACAGCGCTGCACGTACGCCCCCAACACCAGCCTCCAACAAAAAGAGCGTCCGCTGGGTCCAATGATGGTCGGATCATTCTGTCACGGTTAGCGGGTGGCAGGCAGGCAGGTAGGACCCAATAGCAGACAGTTCAATAAAAGGATAATTTATTAACTCAAACGGCAAGGACCACGGCTGACGCGGGGAACACACAGGACACAACTCACCACAAACTAAAACAGTTCCGACAAGGAACAAAGAAAAGACAAGGGCTTAAATACCAAACACACAGGGCACGCAACGAGTAACAGCTGAAACACATTAGGGGAGGGAGCAGTAATGACACAGGAGGGAAACCTGACATGGGGAGAAACAAGACAGATACCAAAGTAAAACAGGAAACACACCAAAACAAGACAAGGGAACAGAAAGACCATGACAACTTATATTGCTTTTGTTTAGGTATTTTCCTCATGTAATACCCAAATGCTTCATGTTACATTTATGAAGTTTTGACTACTGCACACTGTTGTGTGTGTAATTAAGTGTAATAACATTTACTGAAAAGTCCAAATTGTTTCACTTTGAGGCAAACAGAATCCTTCATGACAGTATAATAAAGGTCTTATGACAGTCAATGTCAAAACCTTCCGCATATAACAGTTTAATGGAATCTTACATAAATCAAAAGTTTCTTTAAATTCGATTATTAAGCCTACTATGACTTGTTTATGACAGGTCATGTTATTGGTTAATGTCAAGTCAACATAACCAAGACATCGACAAGATATTTTGTCTTCGTTAATGTCAGGTTGTCATAACAAAGACATCTACAAGTTATTTTGTCTCAGCTTATGTCAGGTTGTCATAACAAAGACATCTACAAGTTATTTTGTCTCAGCTTATGTCAGGTTGTCATAACAAAGACATTGACAAGTTATTTTGTCTAAGCTTATGTCAGGTTGTCATAACAAAGACATCTCATACAATGTCAATGTTGCATTAAACGTGACATAATTGACCGAATGACACTTTATAACAGTCATAACTATTCATAATGTTCATGACAGGTGTTTTATCAACAGGTGACTTTGATCCCATTGATTCACTCATCGAGTCATTTAATTCAGTGGTCAAATGCACCCAAATCATTGCAGACTAAAAACCAAGCTTTAGACTTTACTTGAATTGCCGTACTTAGCGAGAGCATTAAAGGACCAAGCCAGATGTGATAACACTCCTTGATAAATACATATGAACACTATATACAGGTACTACTCGGAAAATTAGAATATCCTGAAAAAGTGCATGTATTTCTGTAACTCAACTTTAAAGGTGAAATTTACACATTATATAGACAAATACAATGCGAATCAATATATTTCAAGCTTTTATTTGTTTTGATTTTGCTGATTTGGACTTGCAGCTTCAGAAAACCTCAAATTCAAAAACTAAGAAAATTAGAATACTGCTTGAAATCAATTTAAAAAAAGGATTTTAAATACAAAAATGTCAGGCCTCTGAATGTAAATTCTTGCATCTGTACTTAGTACTTGGTTGGGGCCAATTTTGCACGAATGACTGCCTTAATCCGGCGCGGCATGGATGCTACCATCTTGTGGCATATCTCAGGTGTTATGGAAGACCAACATGCTTCAATCGCGGCCTTGAGCTATTCTTTATTGTTTGGTCTCTTCCCGTTCAGCTTTCTCTTGGCAATGCCCCACAGATGGGGCATTGGGGTTCAGGTCAGGTGAGTTTGCGGGCCAGTCAAGCACTGTAATCCCATGGTTGTTGAACCAGGATTTTGTAGTTTTGGCAGTGTGGGCAGGTGCCAAGTCCTGCTGGAAGATGAAGTCTGCATCCCCATAAAGCTGGTCCACTGAAGCAAGCATGAAGTGCTCTAAAATTTCCTGGTAGACAGCTGCATTTATGCTGGACTTGATAAAGCACAGAGGACCAACACCAGCAGCTGACATGGATCCCCAAGTCCATCACAGACTGGGGAAACTTTAACTACTGGACCTTCCTGCATCTTCCATTTTGCGCCCTCTCCGGTCTTCCCTTCAGACTCTGGGACCTTTGTTGCCAAATGAGATGCCAAAACTTGCTCTCATCAGAAAAGAGGACTTTGGACCACTGGCCAACAGTCCAGTCTTTCTTCTCTCTAGCCCAGGTAAGGCGCCTCTGGCGTTGCTTGCTCGTGAGGAGCGGCTTGACAACAGGAATTCGACATTTGAAGCCCATGTCCAGCATCCGCCTGCATTTCCCTTGAAGCAGCAACTCCAGCCTGAGTCCACTCCTTATGAAGTTCCCCCACACTTTTGAATGGCCCTTTCCTGACCATCTTCTCCAGGCTGCGGTCATTCCCTCCGGCTTTGTTACACCGTTTTCTTCCACACTTTCTGCCTTCCACCTTAACTGTCCATTAATATGCTTTGAGACTGCACTCTGAGAACACCCAGCTTCTTTTGCTGGGTCACTTTTTGTGTCTTACCCACCTTGTGCAGGGAGTCAATGATGGTTTTCTGCACAACTGTGAGATCAGCAGTCTTCCCCATGATTGTGAATTCTTCTAAACCAAACAAGCAACCAAACAGACTTTTTAAAGGCTCAGGACCCTTTTGCAGGTGTTTTGGATTACTTACCTGATTAGTGTGTGTCACTTTGAGCCTACAATACTGAAGCTTTTCACAGTATTCTAATTTAATGAGTTTTTTGGTTTTGAGGTTTTTAATAAGCTGTAAATCATAATCAGCAAAATATACAACAAAGAAATGCTTGAGATATCTCACTTTGCATGTAATGAGTCTATAGAATGTATTGGTTTCACCTTTTATGTTGAATTGCCTGAATAAAACAACTTTTACACGATATTCTAATTTTCCGAGTAGTACCTGTACTTCAAAATCAGCGCTCAAAACTTTTCTTTTTACAGCGTTTTTATAAAACAGATGACATGTATCTCTGCACTGGTACAGCATTGCTTTACATTCTCATATATTTTCTTCCATTTCACTTCAAATTACTGTCTTTTAATAATGCCTTTGTAAAGCACAACAAATGGTCTTTGGGTTTGACGGGTGCTATACAAATAAACTTTACATATTTAATTTTTATTATTGTGTATTTATTAAATATTTTAATATAGGTCGGAGAATTTGCGTGTTTGCCTATTAAAAAGTGGAGAACCATAAAAAATATGAGACGTATAGATGAAATTATACATTGACATTTTGAGCATTTGTTTTTTTTTGGTATATATTATATATATATATATATATATATATATACTGTATATACTGTATATAAGTATATACTGTATATATATATATATATATATATACACACAGTATATACTTTTTGGCTACGATGTGGGAAGATCCACTCAGTTAGCTGTGAAGCAATTTTCAAGACTACAACAAGAGCATTGTGTCGGTGATCATGTTTTCAGAATACAACAATACTGTAGCGACCGTGGGCATGGTCCCCATCTTCAGTGTGCCGCAAGGAATCTTGGGGGGTTTAGACTATTGCCACTTGGACTTTTGCCGCCCTCCTAGGTCCTTTGCGGCAGACACATTGTGTGGGGTTAAATGGTTGGGGTATACCTAGGCGGTGGTGTTGTTGTGTTGTTGGCGTGTACGACACTACCACCAGTGAGACGTTTATGTTAATTGGTTAGGTTGAGTGTGTTTATGTGTGTTTGTTCATAAAGGCAACTCTCGCAGTCGTGGGGTCTTTGGGGCACGGGAGTTACATAATCGCTGAACCTGGGCTGCCGTCTCGTCCATCCCGTGCTGCTCAACACAATACTTTCTCTGCCAACGACAAACTCACTCTGAAAATGTCATACCGTATGCCCAGCCCTCGCCACTTTCCAGCAAGCTACGGCAGGTACCATTCTGCTTCCTTATTTCGTGGTGGGCCCTTCCAGCCAACCTATGAGTGGTGTGGCTAATCACTCAAAAACCAAAAGATTCATTAGCAGCCGAAGTTTAGAGCTGCCAAAGTGTTTAGTGTCTTTATGTCGGCGATTCCTTTACATTTATACTGTTATGGCATATGATGTACTGCATACGTTATTCTGCTGGTAGTGGCCCGGTTGCTCTGACCCTGCTTGTGTAGCTTTGTGCGTTTATTTGGATCGGCTTTTCCATGTTCCAGTGTTGCATCTGTGTGGAGAACACTTTGACCTTCATCAGATGAGCAATAACATTAGCCATTTTTACACTGCCAAGCCGATACGGTCACAGCTTGGCACACCCGGCAATTTCACTGTCTTGCCTTTGTAAAACCGCGGGGGTATATTCCGCCTTCTTCAATGAGCCGGCTTTCTTGGTTCATTGGAGTAGGCGGGGCTACGCACAGACCGTAGACCTCTGTAGAATAATTGGCTTCCCTATGTTTATTTTATTTTTATTCAAGCCGTTCACATGCAAGAATGATTGGGCGACATCTGAGTGTAGGCTAAAAACGCAATTCGAAAAACCCAAACATATTCTTTATTTTGCTGACATGTTATTTATCCTGACATCTCAGGGACGTTGGGATCCCCGTCTCTGTTGAGACAACGCAGCAACACCTCTGCCCAAGTCCCGTCCCTGGAACCGCGATGCCGTCCAATCACATTTACGTAAAAATGACACCCCAATGTGTAGGGAAAATGAAACATGCCAATATGTGCAGGTTCCGAGAGGGGGTAAAATGGGGTGGGAAATAAAGCTGGTATATTAGTGTGAGGGAGTGTTAGTGTTAATGCGCGGGCCATACTGGGGAAAAAGGCGGGTTTCCAGTTAAATTTGACCAAAAGGCTGAAGTTTTGTGTAATTCAAGAACTTAAAGCTGTGTTGGGCCATGCAATCTTTTACAGGTTCAACACCCTGAGGTTCAGAGTGGCCCGACGTGGTTCGCCATAACTGTGAACTTGTATCAGTTCTGTGGTCCCTGAACCAGCCAGGGCCAGTAGAGACAAGAGAAAAGGGGGTAACAATATGAAGAGAAGAGCCTTCAACGTAATTTTGTGATTATGGGGATTATTTCGGAAATGTATGGGCCTGTGTTGGCGGTCATGTCTTTGAAAAGTATTATAATCATCACTCTTTAATATACTGTATATTTAAGTGCTGAATATCGGGGAGTTTTTTGTGGCAATTTCCAACGATTACTTTATCTGCACAATACTGGGAAGCAGACATGTATCTTCAAAAATATGTTATCATTGTTTGCTGATTTATTTGTCATTTGTATGCATGATTCGGTCACTCGATTTCAGCCTACGCGTCCCTGATGACCCTACACTTCCTGGCCCTGACAGAGACTTGGACCACTCCAGAGAACTCTGCTACTGCTGCTGCCCTCTCCACTGTCTACTCATTCTCGCACACCCCTAGACCATCCGGGCGAGGAGGAGGGACCGGACTCCTCATCTCGCCCATGTGGTCCTACCAGGTCCTTCCGCTAGAACACTTGGGCAGATCGGCGTTTGAACTCCACGCTGTCACTGTCACCATCCCTATCAAGCTCTTCATTGTGGTGATTCTACCGTCCGCCAGGGTCCCTTCCGTGACTTCTATGATGAGTTGGACGCCCTCCTCAGCTGCTTTCCTGAGGATGGCACACCACTCGTTATCCTCGGCGACTTCAACATCCTGCCAGAGAAGTTGCACTCACCTAAACTAACCAACATTTTTCGCCACCTTCGACTTAACACTAACCCCTTCTCCTCCCACACACAGGGCCGGGAACCAGCTTGACCTAATATTCACTAGGTCCTGCGGCACCTCTGCTCTCTCCGTTACCCCGCTCCCCGTGTCTGACCATCACTTTGTTGATTTTTCTCTCCCCTTGAAATCCTCTCCCCCCAGCCTCTCTAGTCCCCGCATTGTCACCACTCGCCGTAACCTCAAATCCCTCTCTCCCTCTACCTTCGCCTCTACTGTTCTGTCTTCACTACCTTCTATCGAACGATTCTCTCAACTATCTACAGATTAATCTTCAGACACTCTGCTATCCTCCCTCTCCTTCCTCCTTGGATTCCCTCTGTCCCTTCCACTCCAGACCAGCGCGCGATTCCTCACCCCCCCTCCTTGGCTGTCCGATCCTCTGCAGACTTGTAGAACAAAGTTGCAGGCAGCTGAGAGGAAATGGAAGAGATCCGACTGTCCTAATGATCTATCCCACTATCTTTTCCTTCTTTCTAATTTTACCTCTAGTGTGTCAACAACCAAATCTGCCTTCTACCGGACCAAAATCAACTCCTCCGCCTCAAACCCCAGGAAACTGTTTGCCCTGTTTTCCGCGTCCCTGTTTTCGACCCTCCTCAACCCTCCCTCACCCCCACCTCCTTCCTGCCTCACTGCTGATGACTTTGTTACCTACTTTACTCAGAAAGTGAAGACATCAGCTCCTCTTTCATCCCTGCCTCCATCCTCCCTCCACCAATCCCCTCCTCCTCCCGTCTTTACCCAATTTAGCCCTCTCACCTCTGACGAGGTCAACGGAATAATAACATCTAACCATGCCACCACCTGCCCCCTTGATGCTATCCCCTCCTCTCTCCTCCAGGATGTCTCAAGCGACATTCTGCCATTTCTCACCTCACTTATCAATTCCTCCCTCACTTCAGGCATTGTTCCAGCATCCTTCAAGACTGCTAGAATAAAGCCTCTCCTCAAAAAACCAACTCTTAATACTGCCGACATCCAGAACTACAGACCGGTATCTCTTCTTTCCTTCCTCTCTAAAACACTGGAACGTGCCATTGCTAACCAACTGTCCTCCTATCTCTCATCTAACAACCTGCTTGACCCTCACCAGTCAGGCTTCAAGAAGGCACACTCTACTGAGATGGCTCTCCTCGCGGTGACTGAGTCCCTCCGTGCTGCCAGAGCCTCTACCCTCTCATCGGTTCTCATTCTCCTCGACCTGTCCGCAGCATTTGACACGGTGAACCACCAGATCCTCCTTGCCACTCTTGCTGAACTTGGCATCGCTGAATCTGCTCTTTCCTGGTTCACATCCTACCTGATGAACCGCACCTATCAAGTGACATGGAATGGCTCCTTGTCCAAACCTTGCACGCTTGAAACTGGGGTCCCCCAAGGCTCTGTACTGGGGCCTCTTCTGTTCTCCCTCTACCAGATCTCTGGGCTCTGTCATTACGTCACATGGCTTTTCTTATCACTGCTATGCTGACGACACTCTATTCCTCTCTTTCCCCTCATCGGATAAAGCCCTGATTGCAACACGCACATCGGAATGTCTGGCGGACGTCAGCACCTTGACAACTGCCCATCACCTGAAGCTTAACCTCAACAAAACCGAGCTTCTCCTAATCCCAGGGAAAGATTGCCCACACATGGAATTACTGGTCACCGTTGAGAACATCACTGTATCCCCTTCTCCAACTGCCAGAAACCTCGGTGTGGTATTGGACAATCAGTTATGCTGCACCGCAAACATCACTGCGGTGGCCCGATCCTGCAGATTTGCACTTTACAACATCCGCAGAATCTGGCCCTTCCTCACAAGGGAAGCAGCTCAGCTTATAGTCCAATCACTGGTCATCTCCCGCCTCGACTACTGCAACTCACTCCTGGCTGGACTTCCTGCCTCTGCGATTAAACCTTTGCAGCGCATCCAGAATGCGGCAGCGCGCCTCGTGTTCAACCTACCGAAGTTCTCCCATGTGACCCCCCTCTTCCGGGACCCCACTGGCTCCCTGTAGTAGCTCGCATCAAATTTAAGACGATGGTACTGGCATACAAGGCAGTCGATGGAACTGCCCCTGCCTACCTCCAAGCATTGCTAAAGCCACACACCCCAGCTCGATCGCTCCGCTCAACTACCTCAGCTGGACGTCTGGTACCGCCATCGCTAAGAGCTAAGCAACAAAGGTCGTTCAGCAAAGTCACAACTCTTCTCGGTTTTGGGACCTCAGTGGTGGAACGAGCTCCCTGCCGTTCTCAGGACCGCAGAGTCGCTCACTATCTTCAGAAAAAGACTCAAGACTCACCTGTTCAGAGTCCACCTCGACTCTGCATAGCCACCCTCCCCCCTCTGGCCACCATTGTACACTGTATTGTATTGTGTTTGTATTGTATTGTATTATAGTACTTAACTGTGTAGCAACTGCAGTAGCTGCTATCATTGCTGTAACACGGGGAATTGGTTAGCCTAGTTATTGTTGTACTTGCACTTGGTTCTATGAACATCCTTACTGTACCGATAGCGATATATTGTTGCACTTCTTATGACAAATGTACTTATTGTAAGTCGCTTTGGATAAAAGTGTCGGCTAAATGCCCTAAATGTAAATGTAACTATGATTACACTGGACAATTTAGCAATATATATTTATTATGAGTCTTCTATTCTGCTATGACATGTAAGAAGAAATGGGAGATAAAAATCATCTCACTGACTTGTGCAATTCAATGTTACTATTCCTTTTGAATTTAAATTTAAGAACAGTGTTTTGATCACCTTTATGCAGTTACCTACCAAAACAAGGTATCTGCAGGTTTCAGCAAGTCAAATTTAAGACTTTATAAGACCTTTTTAATGAAATGTAAGACCTAAAACACGCGATGGTGGGGGGGATCCCGCTGTATTATAACCCAAGCATAGCATGGGTGTCACTCAGACTCATTCACCTACCCATTGTCACAGACTAACTAGCAAGCACGCAGACAATCGTTTATATATGCAGCTAGCAAGAAAGAAGCCTCTCTACGTCTTTCCTGAAAAGTCTCACGAGAAAAAAAAAAAAAATAGTCCTGCCCCGACCTTGAGTTACAGTATTTAAGACCAGCATATGACATTTGTAAAGAATTAAAGACTTCTCAAGGCCTTAAATTCAGAAACATGAATTTAAGACTTTTTAAGGATGCGCGGACACCCTGCAAAATGATCTACGACCCTTGTCTGAGAGATTCCTTTAACCTTCTGCATTGCTTAATTACTCAATTAAAATACAATTGTAAAATGTAATGCATCAAATCATTTATTTAGCATGTTTGTCTCCTACATTTTATACAATATATAAAAACAGACCCATTATTACAGAAATTGTCAGGCAATGAAAACAAATGGTGATCAAGAGAGCTCAGACACATCATGCTCAACATTGCAGATGGAGTGTTGCCATCGCAAATAATCATTCCTATATAAAAATATGAGGTGGCCTGCATTGGAAAATGGGTCATGTTTGTTCTTCCAGATACTTCTAGCCAATAGCGGCTACTAAATACAGCCAATGCATCACAACACATGGAAGACCTTCCTACCAACCAGCTCAAAACATAGCACTCCGACGTTGTCACATTTAAGAACGAGTAGTTGTCGTCCTGCAGTTCATATGGTATCTGGATTGGTGAGTTGGTGAGTGTAGATGAGGTCTTGGTAATTATATTTCTCTGCAATGGTCATGATGGGGTCATAACAGCGTATTCTACTGACACCTTCAGAACACTGACCATGGTAGACCTACACGGGGGTAACAGAGGCCGAATTAAGTGAGGAGTCTTCTAACACATGACTTGAATGATTCATAGAAATGCATTTGCATGCTTTGAAAATGTGAGATAATACTGGATAGATAAATGAGAATGAAAAACATGATATGCGTCATCAGAGCAAATAACCTAGTTCTCTTTGGCCTTAAAGTGAGCGTCTACTTGACTGAATGTAATTTAAAGAACATTTCAAACCACTTGTTTTTGCACATTGTGCTTTGTACTGTATATCTTGCAAAAGGTAATCATGAATGCTAGTTACCTATAATCTGTTTTGCAAAAATGTGGATATACATCCATGGATGCAAACGTATGAAAAACAAATTAAATCGTCAACGTCAGTTCTAGCTGGAATCGGGACTGAAACATGGTGATGTAGTGGCCAATGTCTATAAACAATGGCCGTGCCACTATAATAACATCCACTTCCCCTTTGACCATGTTCAGCCCTGTGGGAGAATGTGTGGATGGCTGGTTTAAGCAGCCTCACCTGGCAGAGTCTGTTTGGACTCTGGGTAAGGCTGCACACCTATTGCACATTGAGTAATCAGTGTGCACAAGTTACAGACTTTTTGCTACAACCATCAATAGTTAAAGTGGTAGGAAAAGCAACAGAACACGAATGGGCTCTTTGCACAGCTCCACTACTTCCTGAACTTAATGCTGCTCCTTTATTTCCTGTCTTACATTATTGGATAAACTGATTAATCCAGGTGTGTCTGACCATTGTGACTACTCAGACACACCTGGATTAATCAGTTTGTCCAGTAATACTACAGATGAAAAATAGCCTCTTGGCTAATTCTGGCGCATTTACAGTAATGTTATTAATGTGCACTGTCCCTGTTTTCAAATGTAAGACAGGAAATAAAGGAGCAGCACTAAGTCCAGGAAGTAGTGGAGTTGTGCATAGAGCCCATTGCCTAAAATATATTCCTGAACCAGGGGTTGAGGTAAAAGGGCTGCTGAGGTAAAAGTGCAGTGTCCGTGTCTAAAAAAAGGCGGTGGTTGGAAAAGAGTGGTCCTGTTTTCCATAGAAAAACAAAAACAATGCCGCATGAACACACCAATACCAGGATCAGGATTTAAATAAGGTGGTGAAGACATAGTGGCCAGTGTTCATAAATAATGTCTTGGCCACTATAACAACAGGCTACTGCCCATCAGAGCATGCCCGCCTCTATTGGTTCAATGCTAAGCAAAGCAGTGGAAGTCAAATAGGTGCTTGGGTTTCACGGTTGCATGGTAATCATATCAGATGAGCCCTCAGCACGATCCGAATGGCCTTACCGTGTGTGAGGCTCTTCGGGGGGCTGCTCGTTGCAGATAGAGTGGGCCGTCTGGACCAGATGGTTGGTGAAAGATTGAAGCTGTGGTGGGCACACACTTTCTCCCTTAAACCAAGAGAGGGGAAGACTGCCTGCTATCTGCAGACCGAGTTGAAACAAGGAAAGGGTAAAGTTAGAGGGGAGGAAATACACAGATTAATAAACCTGGTGAGTATATCATAAAAAAAAAGCAGAAAAAAAATACTAACAGGCAAAAAGATGCATTCTTGCGCAGACAGGCATGCATAAAGACTGACACACGCGTGTGTGTGCTATATATAGTGACCTTGCTGCATGCAGTCACAGTGGAGCTGGCTGGGCTCTGGTTGAGAAGGGTCATCATCAGGTATCTGTTCAGTAGCTTGTCCAGCATCAGCTCCTTCAGCACAGACTCAGACAGCAGCGTGTCCCACTTCCCCATGTTACCTAGCAACTACGACACACACACACACGCACACGCACACACACACACGCACACACACACACGCACACACACACACGCACACACACACACACGTTTGGGTATGTATACGATGATGTCACCTTTACATCATAAAGTTCAGCAGTATGCCATCATATCAGAACAATACTTTTTAAATTGTTAATATGCTTGCAATATGCATTATTCCTTTTTATTGTCCATATTTAATGCTGGCTTCTAGACTTTATCCCTGCACTGCTGTACTTATTTGCACTACGATCATGTCACACATTCTCCAAGAGCATATCTTTTATCATCCATGTGGATATTTTATTTAATTCAATTATCTTGAAGGCTGTGTGTGACGTGTACAAGCTACTGTGACTTTGAATTTTTTCCTGGGGATCAATAAAGTATTCATCTATCTATCACACCATTCTAGGGAGCTGTACCTTCACCGCGCTCCAGAACTGTTGGTCGCGGAAGAGACACTGAGGGGACATTCGGTCTTCCAAAAACCTGGATTTGAATGCACACAAACAAGGGAAATGGAATGAGTGATGGTCAATTTCATATCGGAGTCGGTAATGGTACTAAAAAGTTATTGAGATGCTTGAGATCAATAAGCTAACGAGGTAGCACCTCTGAGAAGCCTGCGCTACTGTTCTATACATCATAACATCTCTCTCTCAACCCACTTTACGGTCTCTCTCCACGCTCGTTTATAAAAAGCCATATGACATATAAAACAAAGATGTAAATATACTTTAGTTATAGTAATTCAACAAACAAAAAAGGACAAGATCGAGAGGCAATTCCAAAGAAGCAATCCAGAAGTGTATCATTCGTTGTGGATCTGGGTCCGTGAGGTTATGAGCTAGTGCCCATGAGAGTGAGCATAAAACCACTGAGATCGAGGGTAATTTAATAGGCCGAGAAGTTGACTGATGGTGCCGTTTTGCTGTCGTTTCGAATTGATTCAAGCATTGCTAGAATTGAAGAGCTTGGAGTTCAGCCTTTGTCTCTGGACCTTCCAGGCCATTAGGCCGCGGCTACACCAGACGCGGAAATTTTGCTTTGCGGACGCGGTGTGAACGCAGCAGAATTCGAAACCGTTGAAAGCAATGAGAGTGGCTACACCAGACGCTGAAACTGAACGTACCGCGCCGACATTTCCGCGTGGAAAATTAAGACATAGACTGGTTTCTATTTTTATTATTTTCCGCAAGGTTTGCGTGGGCCTTTTAACATAGAGTATGGTAATAAATCAATATGAAATGTAATGGAAAATCATTATATTTTGCTGTGAATAATGAGGGAATCAATAAATCTGATTATTTCCCAAACCCTCGAGAGCTGTTACTATGGAGATTTAACGTTTTTTAACGATTAAAACATTACTTTTCTGTTTGGAAGACGAGTGTATAAGATAGATAAGTATACGTAGACAGTGTAAGTATATAGATAGCAAGTAGGCCTCGATAGTTGATAGTTCAAGAATGGATGATTATTTATTAATTCATGAAGTTGAAAAACGAGTACAGCTTTACGACCACAGTGACCCGAAATATAAGGGTAAACGTCAAAGAGATGCCGGATGGAGAGCTGTTTCGGAGGCAGTTGGCATAACTGGTGAGTAACTTCTATACTATACTATATAGCAGCATATTGAACTGGGCCCCGTTTCACGATAACGATGGATCTTCGCTCGTACGATCATTCTCCCGATGGGTCTTGCGATCTTGGTTTATAAAATATATAAACACAAGAGATCATAAAGGATAAAGGAGCCAATTTTTAACGCGTCCAGTGTAGCCGGTTAAGTTAAAATTTCCGCTTGGTGAACGTTCTATTTCCGCACGAGTGAATTTCCGCGTCTGGTGTAGCCGTAGCGTTAGGGAGGGGTACTTGATGAACACGTAGGGAGTTTATCAATTCCATTGATGAATTTTAAATGAAATCTCTACTGAATTCCCACTATTAATTATTTTTTTTTTAGCACTTTCCTCATTATTCTTTTGCATTATTATGGTTTGCATAGAAATGAGTAGACGTGAGTACACAATTCCCAAATCTCTTTTCAACACCTGGTATTCAAAGTGATTGAGAGTATTCAGAGTTATTGCTGTCTAAACTGTGGTCTGGTCGCATTTCCCTTTCTCTGCGATCTGAGCGTGCCTTTGCATTCTTTTTCCATTAACCTACTCACCAAGGTAACTGATATACAGACTGAATTTCTATCCCGGAGAGAGCGAGAGAGAGGGCAAGAGGAGCATGAAAGAGCCGCTTTGAGTGCATTTCATATAACACCTGACATGTACACATATGGACTTTATAATGAGCCCGTCGACTCACTTTTTAGGGTACAGAGGGATGAAGACATCTTCATCGACACAGCTTCTCAGCCTGGTCACCAGCACCTCCACCAACACCTGCATGGAACACAAAAGCTATTTCATTACCCCTGCACCGCCTTTCAAAAGCTGGGGGGGGTCATGTTTTTATTTCCTACCAGCAACCCGGATGCACTATGATATGTGAATCGATCTGTGGTCGATATGTCGAATGTCAAATTGTCTTTAGTTTTTTTAACATAGATACTTGATTACACTATTCAAGGTAAATAATGCCCGTCTGCCCATCCTTCATGTTGCTGAAGTAACAAAACGTTTCGGTATGTTGCTTTACCTTGGCCGGCTTGCTCCGCTCTCCGCTGAAGACAGAGTAGTCCTCGTTCAGCTTGTGGCAGAGGTCCGAGAGATGGGCCGTCTGTCCGAGAGACAGCGGGTCCCACACCAGCTCAACGTAGGCTGAGGCACAGAAAGAGCACAGTGGAGACACGGTCAATGACAAATGGAAGGCAGTCCGGGCGTTTCTGTTGCTGGATGAATGTGAAAGAAGCCGGTTATCACCCGTTATCTTTGGCAGGACCGTCTTCTCTATGACACTGGGCAGTGTTTTGGTGTCCGAGTCCTCTAGCTCTTCGTAGCCTTGGCCGTGACAGAATGTCTCCACCGCTCGGTACCAGGGGAGCGCTTCAAAGTCGGCACAGACATCCTGAAACACATACCCGCACATGCCTTTTAAGCTTCATCAACTCATATGATACAGCATTGATGGGCATCAGTCGTGTGTGTGTGTGTGTGTGTGTGTGTGTGTGTGTGTGTGTGTGTGTGTGTGTGTGTGTGTGTGTGTGTGTGTGTGTGTGTGTGTGTGTGTGTGTGTGTGTGTGTGTGTGTGTGTGTGTGTGTGTGTGTGTGTGTGTGTGTGTGTGTGTGTGTCCTCTTTCCATTTACCTTGAGTGGGTCCCATACCAGCATCTGGTGGCGTACCAAAGGGCTGAGCAGCTTGGGCAGACAGAGGTTAATGTAGGCATTGTGGTAGGAGTCCGAGTAGGCACCTCTCCAGTCTACGAAGCGGGACAGGATCTTCTTAATGTCTGAAAAGTCTTCCTGGACGTCGGCGAACACAGTCTGGGCCCGCAGAAGAATATCAGCTGGCGGGGAAAAAACGGAATACGTCAAAAGAAAGAAACGTAAGGAGAAATAATTGAATATGACACAAGGCGAACGTGTTGCTAAACTATGTTTATGTGCTGTTCTGCGTCATCCGGCTCACCCCTCGTCTTCTGCAGTTGCTCCTCTTCCTCAGATGAAGGCTGCATGTCTTCTGGTATGTCGCTACAGACCTTCACACCTCCTTTCCCATAAGTCACCTCTCTTGAAGGCGTAGGAACCAAGTGGAGTATAGGTTGAACCAAGTGGAGGATAGGTTGAAAAAATTAACAATTAACCTCAAAATATACACTTTAATTCACAAAGTTGGACCAATACAATTAATATTCTAAATGTGTCAGGTTTCAGGTCTATACAACATGAAAATGCAGGTTTTTAACCACTGTAAGTCTGAAAACAATTAACAGATCATTTCCAGTAAAAATTTACGGTGAGCACTAGACACACTCACCCCCGAGTCCCATCCGAGGAGTGTAGGCCCTGCTCCTTGGTGCCGTCTGGGGAAGAGAACAGGAAGAGATGAGACCGACTCAAGAAACCCATGGACCTAAATGAGCAGAGCAGTTCCTCAGAGGGCCCACAAACATACAGACACGGACACAGACACACTTTCCCCAGCCAGTCAAGCCTTTTGTTCATAATAATTGCCAATTAAACATTTTTTTATTCATCCTTATATTTCCTTAAATTCCCTTTAGTGATAAATAAATCTGCTGTACCCATCAATACATTGACCTGCACTTGTCGATGTTTACTCACGGGTGAGCTGCTGCAGGAGGGCCGCCCGCTCTCTGACACTTTCCCTCCGGTGGGCCAACAGTGACTCCATCTGGTCTGCCAGGAGACTGTGCAACTCCAGCTCCAGCGAGTTGATCTCCACCACCTGCAGACACATGAGGCCGCATGGCACACGGACGACACACTTCAGGTCACTTTCCATGGATGAGATTTTGTACCAAAATAAATATATGAAAAGATTAAATATATCTTTTAACTATATCACGGTACATGAGTTTACATTTTTACTCTTTAACTACCAAGAGCTTGAACAGTTCAGAAAATCGACAAGACCTGCTATTATTACCCTTATATCTTAGAACCAAGAACTTAAATCTTATCCGAATAAGGTCTGTGACATTCTGGTTCATACAATGAACAGGGTTGATAGTAACTAGGACTGCAATAGCCCACGCACAACCCATCCCAGCAAACGCCCTTTTCATGTTTATCACAGGGGAAAGTCAATACTCCAAGACGCAACTAGCCCTCTGAAAGGGGCGGGTCGTTGTTGTTCAGCACTGGGATTAGTAGATGCAGTTTATGTGTTATTCGTTTTTTATTTTGTGCCCCCTATAGGCAAAGTGACATGAATCAGACAAGTATATAGACCATGAGAAAATGTTTCAGCATGTAAAATAAGGAATGTACACCAAGTTTCAGATTGATTTTGACCATGAATTGTAGCACCCCCTATTGGAGATGGCCACCTCTTTCTTTTTTTACTACAGTATTGATCGCCTTTTTTACATTAACGTGCCAGTTACAACAACTCTACATCACTATCTATCTATCTATCTATCTATCTATCTATCTATGAAAAGAAGTTGGCAAGCCACCAAACATTTTGAAGAACTGCTTACTGGGGATACACAGACTGTAGGTGTTCCCAATCCGTCATAATAATAATAATAATAATAATAATAATAATAATAATAATAATAATAATATAATAATAATAATAATAGCACCCAAACCAGACCATAACACTAGGTTCGTCCACTTGCTGTGAGCTCTGACCTTCTCCTGGAGACACTCCACCAGGTTGTTGGCGTACTGGGTCATGGCCCTGTAGAAGCGGAGCTGCTTGTCCGAGGCGCTGCCCTCCAGGTTCTCCATGGAGCTCCTGGCGTTCTCCACGTCCCCCTCCATCCTCCTCAGCTCCGCCTGCCGCGCTCGGTGCACCTCCTTCAGCGACTCCAGCCTGGACGGAGGAGGAGGAGGAGGAGGAGGGGGGCAGAAGTGGAAGTTAGCCTTGACTGCACTCACCCTGAGGCGAGCCGTACCGTAGCATGAAATGAAACGGAAGATCTTGGTGACTGTGAACTGAAGTCAGCGTGTCATTTATTAAACCAAAATGGGTCTTTACTGGCTTACTGAAATGTGATTACAAGTGTAGCATTAATTGAAATTAGGATGAACGCAGTGCTGACGGAAATTAGCGTTTTACTGACTTTCCCTCAAGCCTTCGCTTCACCAGTGAGACTGTGACAGGCGGCAGACTCTCTGGGTAGTTGAAGCCGGCCTTCTGCCCGTGTTGGTTTCTCCTCCTGCTTCTACTGCTGCTGCTGCTGTAGCTGCTGGCTTCACTGCCTGAAGGACTCTGGTGAACAAGGGATGGTTCATGTTAATATTACAGGGGATGTTAATATTGTGGGATAGGAACTAGGAACTAAAGTTCTCGCGTAACTGGCGGTCATTTACAGCCAAAACGCTACTAGCTCATTTGCATAGAGTTGATCTGTTTTCAACTCTCATTTACAGCTTTAAAGCTATCGCTCAAGCGTATTATCGCTCCTATCGCTTTATCGCTCATGTCTAATAGAAAGTGAATGGGCGTTTACGTTTATCGCTCAAAACGCTTTACAGCTTTTGGTGTGAATGCACAGTAAGATATGAAGAGATGAAAATAGCCTTAAAGACTCTCTCAAAAACATTTCTTAAGAGTTACAATGAAAAACAAACTACTAGTATACAATAGGTATCCACAGATACTCAGACTACCTGATTAACAATGTATTATTGGCTTGATTATCATTGATTTGTGTTTCGTATGGGATCCTCTTTATGCTAGGTCCCATTAGTGGTGGCCCTCTTCCATTCCAAACCAATACAACCAACTCATAAACAATGTCTAGTGAAAAGGCCTCCCTACCTGTTCACCTGGACGCCTTTTGAGTCCCTTGAAAATCTGAGTCTCCTCCCAAAGTTTCTGCTCCTCTTCCTCAGAGTCAGATTTACTTTCATCGCTGCTACCTGTACCAAAACACAAGACACGGCTGTTAAACTAGCATGGGCAGTCACGGAACCAACGTGCGAAAATGACATAACTTGCCCGTCAATTTTCCCTTACCTAGTTTCTCCGCAATCCTCTCTCGAATGCTCTTCGCACGGGGGGCAAACTCAATCCTTCGCTCGCAATCATCCGGTTCGTCGTCGTCGCGGTCGCTGTCCCTGCTGCGGCGGTCAGGGGTGCTGCCAGCAGAGCTCCGGCCATCCCTACCCAGGGAAATGAAGTCTTTCTGGGATCTTGCTTCTTGACGTTGCCTCCTGGCCGTTTTGATGGTTTTGGCACTGGGAATTATAACTACAGGGACACAGTACAGGCCAGGATCACAGCCCGCCCCCTTTACATTGGGCTTTCAGCCCTCAGTGGTTGAATGTTGGAGACGGTTGGTTTATGATAATAATACTAACAACTGCATGAGAATCGATGAAGCATAGTTGTGTTGGCTGGAGAGTTGGAATGTGTTTGTCATTGTAAAAGATTGATAAGAAAAATTTAGGACACTAGATTATACCACACATGAGCAATGATGATTCCACTCTTTCAAAAAACATTACCTCTTTCTTGACACACACACACACACACACACACACACACACACACACACACACACACACACACACACACACACACACACACACACACACACACAAACACACACCTGGTTTGTAAGCAGAGTGATTAGAGGCTGGCGAGGAGGACAAACTTGAGAGCGATGATGTAGAACCATCACTATTATCTTCTTCATCAGGTGTGGGAAGGGAGGCTGGACTCGAAGAATCCTGCCTGGGTGAACCAGGTGGCAGGGGAGCCCGTTGCACTGGACCTAGGGGGATATATGTCGGTAGTGAGTGTCCAAATAAATAGGTATACGTTAATTATAAAACCATCTTGAGTCGCTTCTGCATCAGTAAATCGCAGTATCCATGTTCAAGGGTAGGAACCCTGGTACATACGGCTTCTGTGGGTTTTCTTCGCTGATGATCCTTCTTTTCTTTTGGCTTGAAAAACGATTGCTTTGTCGGATGTCTTCCTTAGCTTAAACTCCGCTCCTTCAGCTGAGTAAAAACATAATATAACCACTGAAATAACCATTGTTTTTGATAAACATAATACAATTATTTTTGGCGAAGAAATATACATTACACAAAAAAAACGTTATAAACCTATGCAAGTAGTGTAGTATACTCTACTGCATGAGCAGTGTTACAAGAATGTTATCAGATACTTCCATCCATATTCATCATTCATTCAACCTATATATACCTTCTTTGTCCTCGGAGAAACTAAGCACAGCGCTTGCTTTCTGTTTCTGCTCAGTAGAGTGTCTGCTGTCAAGAGCGTCTTCTCCTTCGCTCTGATCCGACTCTGGCGGCGTCGTTTCTCGCCGTGAACTGCACGATATACCGCGGCCTTGTGAACTTTGAGACGGCTTGGTCACCGCGGAGTGGTCAAGAAGCTGCTTCTTTTCGTTTTTGTTTTCAATTATATGCTCATCCTCTTCCTCGCTGGATTCTCCTTTTCTTTGCCGAATGTTCCTTCTTGTTTTTTTCTTAAACATTTTTTAAACGAGCAGTTGTTGATGTTGATACACTTGTGGACAAACTGCTTTACGGCACGTTTGAAAACCAATCTGTCGTAAAGAAGTCACAAACCTGGTAGAGTTTGTGCACTGCCCTGTGTGGATGAACTGGGTTCTGCAGCCTCAAATTATACATACATGATCTGTATGTATTAAAACATACAAAAGAGATCCTGTTGTACGTTCTATCAAATTATTAAATGAACAAATCACGTGTACTATTTATTATAAATAACAAAAAAGGATACTATTCAAAAGTATTTTAATGCTGCTATGATGGGCTCCCAAAGAGAAAATAGGCCACTCAAATATTTCCTAAGTCCCTTCCACCCAAAAGGCCACTGTATGAAAAGTAACACAGTATTAATACGTTATTTGGAATAATTTCCTCCTGTATTTTTTCTTCTCTCTCTCTCTCTCTCTCTCTCTCTCTCTCTCTCTCTCTCTCTCTCTCTCTCTCTCTCTCTCTCTCTCTCTCTCTCTCTCTCTCTCTCTCTCTCTCTCTCTCTCTCTCGCTC